>DF361403.1:7781-27552 GCA_000787875.1 Solanum virginianum | reverse complement strand
TTTTTTTTTTTTTTTTTTTTTTTTTTTTTTTTTTTTGTGATAAGGAAAAGATGAAGACCAATACATTTCGGGGGATAAATTATTCTTGATATAAATGGGCGCCATTGTTATACTAATGCCAATATGCATCATTTTCTTGTGCACTAAGATATGGTATACTACGAGGTTAGCTTGCCTTCTTTGGGAGAGCAAGAACTGCAAGTCTGTAGAAGGTTTGATATTTTTAATTGGCTTATCACACTGAATAACACATTATAGATCATAGGTGTCAGAAGAACCCAAATGATCCCAGATCAGAAATATTGGATTTGGTTTATCTTACCAATTGACTAGTGCTAGAGCATAGTACCTTGCTTAATGTATCACACAAAACTTTCTAGCTGGAATAATTCATTGAAGTTCCTGCATAGGTGTCAGAGCTTCTTATTCTCATTGCTCCTCTAATTTCCTTTATTTCGTGAGGATGTATCAGTACTTAGTAGCGTGAAACTTTTGACTTGTTTTCTGGAAATCAATACTATGATGCTATTGCTTAACTATTTGTTTTGCTTTGTATGAACTCTAATGTTATGTACTTTATCTATTGATATTTGTGTGAGATTAAGGTGTCGTTTGGGGTAAGGTATAAGGTAAAATAATCTCAAGATAAAATGTAGGATTATTTTATCCCATGTTTGGTTGGATGTATTAGGTAATCCTAAGATAATTTATCCCACCATTTTTGCCTTAGTGATGGGATAAGTTATCCCATATACATGGTGGAATAACTTATCCTAATATAATTTATCCCAGGATTAGTCATCCTTGGATAACTTGTCCCTAAGGGGTTGTTTGGTTGGGAACAACTTATCCCAGGATTAGTTATCCTGAGCTTAGCGATCCTGGGATAAGTTATCCCATCACTATGGTATAAATGGTGGGATAAGTTATCCCAAACTTGGCAACCAAACAAGCTATCAAAATTTTATCCCTTCACTATTTTTTTATCCCATGGCTATTTATTTTTATCCCTCACACCAAACAACCCCTTAGAGATTTTCGATTCTTTGGCTACACATTGAGGACTTTACAGACTGTATTTTTTAGTGCTCTCAACTATGCATTTAAAGCTTTGAATTTGAAGTACAATATTTCACTAACTTGGTGGCAGGCACAATTAAGAGAACTCACTCTGCAAGAAGAAAATGCTGAATATGAAAATGCTATCTCAGATTATGAGAATAGGATTCAGGAGAAGTCACAGGAAGCTGACCTTCTACGCAGCAAGTTACAGGTTAGTCATAATCCATAACTTTCTTGAGAGGATCCTTTTATGATTTACCAATAAGGAGGACATCATTTGTCTATTGCTTTATCATCTGATTGCATTTCCAACTGTTAGATCCATGAGAACTTCTCCAACAATCTTACAAAAATAACTGTTAATGTGAATTTTTTCGTAAAACCAGGAATCAAGATAAATTTCATGCCATGTTAGAATTTCAGCATCCCTAGCAAAGAAGTTGTGAGACTCTATCGCCCCCTCCCTCTTGATTAAGAAACTGATGGTGCAGTGGTAAATTAATGTTGCTTACTGGCTTGCCCAGAAGATGAGCTCAATGTTTAGTTATGGAAGTAATAGAAGAGATTATGTACAAATTCTTTCACTAATCGTACTTGTAAAAATATACCCAGTGTAACGCACAAGTGATGTTTGGGGATGGTAGGATGTATGCATACCTTAGTAAAAATATACCCAGTGTAACGCACAAGTGGTGTTTGGGGATGGTAGGATGTATGCATACCTTACCCCTAATCTTTCCAGAAAACCCTCAGCACAGGATAAGTTATGTTATTAGCCGAATTAAATGAGTCAAGTTATTACTGATTATATTTTCACCTTCAGCCTGTCCACTGATTCCTTTATATGCAATCAACTTTGTTTCTGGGATATACATTGTCCAACAATTCTGGAACATTATGCTATTTACAGGAAATGGACTTAATGGAAGAAAACTTAAAGTCAGAGTTAGAACGAGCACAGGCTGCAGCAGCCAGTGAGTCTGTGAAATCAGATGCCTATTTGATTAAGAAAAATGGTGAAGATCAAGAAGATGAATTTGTAAATTCTGCCTTACTGGAGAAATTAGAGGAGAAGAAGAAGGAACTGGTGTGTAGCTTAGCTTATCTCACTTTTCATCATAACATCTAATGTAAATTATGTGTTCTGTTCATCTGCTTCTGCTGATCGGTTTTAATTAGACATCTCTGGAAGGAGCTCTGCATGACCTAGAGAAAAAATGGGCGGAAGTGCAAGATTATGCACTCAAGCAACCTTCCCCAGGTACCTAACTACTAACATATATTAGCTAGCATTGTTATGGATAATGATAATCAATTCCTACTGTGTGGTCAGACCATATGATATATTTTGGTGTCATCAAACTTCTTTTCCCATGCTTATCAAGACACCTGTTTCTTTCACGTTTCTTCTGTTCTATGCTTTGAATGTATCATACTGGATTCTGAATGAATAATGGTAAGCTACTTAGAAATTCAGGAGGGGAATAAAGCTGTTAATTACATTGAATAACATGATATGGCTAAAGTCTGATCTTTTCATGCTATTTCTTTCAGCTCAGCGAGAGAAAATATTGGATAAGCAGCTTCATAGCCTAATAGAGCAACTTGCTGCAAAACAGGTGAATGATTTTGAAAATTATTCAACATTCAGAGGCGTGCAGCTGTTTGCGCAATGGGTTATGGAATTTGTACTTTTGACACAAACACTGATATGCTCCCTCTTTTCAATTTGTTTGTCTATATTTGACTTGGCACGGAGTTTAATAAAGTAAAGAAGACTTTTGAATCTTGTGGTCTTAACCTAAATGTATGTAGAATGTACCAAATGTCCTTTAATCTTGTGGATTAAGCATGTCATGTGGAAAGTTGAAATAAATGGGTTACCAATAAAGGAAAGAAACATTCTTTTTGAAACGGACTAAGAACAAAAGTAAGACAAACAAATTGAAACGGAGGGAGTATGTATGAAGAAACACTAAAATTTTAATAAATATTAAATTCTGAATGCATAATTTCGAAAGGACAATTGGTTTAGTTTCACAATTGAACCCATTTAGTTTAAATCCTAGATCCGCTTGTGTAGGCATGTGTTTATTTTCTATCCTTTTGTGGCTCTCTGATCTTTGGTTTTTTCATCTACTTTAGGCCCAAGCAGAGAGCCTTGTTCATGAAGTTCATCTAAAGGAGATGGAATTAGAGAGACTAAATGGTCTTTGGAGGAAGCTTGAAGCAAGCAGTGCAGACACGAATGCCACTCGGAATAGGTATGCAAGAAACAGCATTGACAGGGGACATGCTTCTTCAGATTATATCGTTGATCCTCGTCAAAAGCCTGGCAGACTGGAGAATTTGCATAAGCTTATGCTTCTCAGGTCGGCTTTCGTTGTGTACATTTTAGCGCTCCATATTTTAGTATTCATTAAGATTTCATTCTAGAGTTGCTCAAAGTAGTGTTTCCTTGGTGAAATTTTGTTAATCTTTTAACTGTATAAGCTGTAAACATTTCTACATACATCCCAAAAGTACACTGATGAAGATTTTTTCTTGATGTTTATCATGTAAATGGTGTAATTCCAGAGTAGAAATGTTTGAAGGTTTACAATTTTGTCCTCTAAATTGCAAGCATTGTTCAGAGAATCAATCCATGAACTTTTGCTTCCTTTTTACTGCATACTTGTTTGTGTGATATATAAAAGAGTGCCACAGGAAAAAAACTGGATTGATTTATTCTATGGTGAAGCATTATAACTGCACATTCACGGGATCTTTGCTAAGAGGTTGGAGCATTCGATGGAATTGGTGAACACACTTGCTTCTAGATGGATGTGTGGGCTAAAGGGCTCGTGGTACCTTCTCCCCAACCTTTTGCCTCTGCTTTGAGAAACTCTGTGAATGGAGAGTGAATAGAAGAGGAGAAGGTCCTCATATGGAGTTGCACACTTGAGCATCGAATGTTGAAGTTATATTTGTTTAATAGTGCAAGTTGTAAAGGCTGTGAAAGAAACTTTAAAAAGAAGGTGTTCAGAGCCATCAACTACACAAATGTTACACACATCTCAAAGGTACACAATCTATCCTCCGTAAAAGAATATAGGCTAATAGCCTGTTGCACAATGCTGTATAAGCTTATCTTTAAAGTGCTTACAAGTAGACTTCAAACAGTCATGACCACTTTGCTTGATACTAGCCAGGCTGCTTTTGTTTCTGGGAGATCAATCACTGATAATATATTATTGAGTCATGAATTGATAAAGGGATATGGGAGGAAGAACATGTCACCGAGATGTATGCTTAAGATAGACATGCAAAAAGCCTACGATTCACTGTAATGGGTTATTTTTTGAACAAATCCTTACTGCTTTGCATTTCCCTAGAATATTTGTGGAATGGATCTTGATGTGTGTTAAAACTGTATCCTATTCAATTGTGGTCAATGACCAGCTTACTATCCCTTTCAACGCTAAAAAATGACCCAGACAAGGTGACCCCTTAATCCTTATCTCCCCTTTTGTTTGTCCTGGAATCCTGGCCATGGAGTACTTGAGTAGATCCTTGAAACTGCTGAGACTTCAACCTCAATTCAAGTTCCATCCTGAATGTAGGAGGTTAGACCTAATTCAATTGGGATTTGCTGATGACCTCCTATTCTGTAAAGGGGATGTCACATCAGTCAAACTGCTTTTTGCCAAATTCCGGGAATTCTCTAAAGCATTTGGCCTTAATGCAAATTTATCCAAAAGCTCTATCTATTGTGTTGGAATTTCAACTCATGTACATCAAGATATCCAAAATGTCTTGGAATTCAATATAGGTAATTTACCATTTCGGTATTTGGGAGTTCCATGAGTTCAAAACATATTTCCATTGTATTATGTCAGCTTCTCGTAGATAAGATCCTTCACAAGATCAAGTCCTGAACCACTAGGTTCCTATCATATGCTGGTAGAACTCAACTTATCAAGACTGTCCTATTTCCCATTCAAGTCTTCTGGTCCCATATCTTTGTTTTACCAAAGAAAGTGATGAAGGTAGTTGAAGCAACCTGCAAGAACTTCTCGTGGACAGGTAATACTGAGTGTCAAAGAAAGCTTTATTAGCTTGAGATAGGATATGCTATTCTAAATCAACTGGTGGCCTAAACATTCTTGATATTCCTGTTTGAAATAAGGCAGCAATAGCTGAACCCGAATGGAACATTTGCTCTAAGAAAGACCAACTATGGGTGAAATGGATTTGTAGCTACTATGGGAGAAGAAGAAACTTCCTAGAGGATCTACAAAGCAGGCAACCTGGACTACCCAAAAAATCCTCCAAGCTACAAAGTACATCACTAGAGTAGGATATACTTTAACAAACATCCATGTCCTGTCAATCCCCATCCATCAGAGCTCTAAAACAGGTTGAGAGTCCAGTATCAAAAGGCCCCATGGAGGAAATCAACATGTAATAACATGGGTCTGCCCAGATGGGTGTTTATATTGCAATTAGCTGCACTCCAGAGACTTGCTACTCGAGATAGATTACACAAATGGGGTGTATCAACAAGTGTGGTCTGTCCTCAATGCGAAAAGAAAAATGTGTACACATCTTTTCTTTGAACGTGAGGTTTCAAAAGGAAAAAACTACTGCACTAAGCGTGCCTTAATCTCAAGCAAGTTGAAATCAATTGTATAAATTCTCACTATAATAGTATTCCAATTAAGCTCATCTCTTTTCAATAAAAGTAATAATAAAGATTGCAATTTTTCTATATTTTCTACAGACTTATGAATCTCTGACATGATCTTTAATTAAAAAATTGAGCCAATGCTTATATCTACTTGGATGACCATCTGGTCTCAACAACATGGCTTGTGTTGTGTCCAGTAATCTAAACCTTTTCTCCTTTTTCTTCCCTTCCTTCTCTGCTGCCTTAAATTCTTCAATTTGAATTGTATACAATTCCAAGTTTAAGCCCCCTTAAACACATTTGGTGATTGTATCAATAATTTTCTTGGGTTTCAATCTAATCCTATTTTGCTTACCAAGTCTGTTTGAGCCACATGTATTATTTTACTTAGCTACACCCATCTTATCATCATTTTATTTTTTGATAACCGTTGTGTCTGTGTCAGTTTAGATGCATCTCGACTAATTCCACGAGAAACATACTACCTCTCACTAGCATCAGATACCGGGTAACTTTTAGGATAGATGGAAAAAAACACCTAGTATTTTTGTCTATTCTAGAATCATAACCCGAGACGTCATGATACTCATGACCGACTTCATTGACTACTAAGTTACACCTTCAGATATTACAATTATATTATTTTGATTTGCAGAGAAGGGGTTTGAAAGTACAAGATACGTGGGTGGAAAATGCACAACAAATTCGTTTGTGGCATACAAGAAATTGGTAGCAAATGGATTCAAAAACAACAAATTAATCTTCACTGGTTATCTAGTAGTAGGCCATCAAGGCAAAATGTAATCTTCAAGTTCTTGTTTATACTCATTCCTGATGTTCACGCTCCAATAGTTAAGCGGTCGCTATCAAGTATAAACCTAACCAGAGGCTAGGATCGAATCTACAGGGAATACGAGGTTTGACCAAATTGACTCACCAACAGTCATTTCAAGTACCAATCGACTATAATCTCTAGAATGGAAGGGGGGCGGAGGGTTTGCAAATTGGAATAAAATAACTACAACTATACTAATAATCACGAAGAAACAACCAATTTAAGGAGCAACTTGAGAATTGTGTTCCCCATGGTTCACTAACTCAAATACCCCAGATAATATAACCCTAATTGAGACATTGCATGCAGGACAGTAACTTAGGTTCTTCTAGCCCTCTTGTAAAGGTGAAGATCGAATTTCACCATGGCGCTTAGTCGACCCATTGTCCCGGTGAACCTCTCCTTGGTCAGATTTGGTTGATTAGACGAGAACACATCAATCGAATCCTGTCACCCATTTTCTTTTCCTATTCATCACTACCTTGGTCGGGATCATGACACTAGGCGGGGTTTTGTGTTGGCCACCACCAAACAACAAGCATTCCGAAGGAAAATAGATAATACATGCAAATACCCAATCAAAGTCAAATACCCAATCAAAGTTTTAATAATTTATAATTAAATTTCAATAATTTAAGTCTCAATTTCCCCATATTCAATATGAAAACATATACATATATGTATCTACATAAACACATCCAAAGACGCACCATATGGTATTGAGTGCGCAATAACGAAGAACCAAAAGCACTATCAACAAGTGAAGATGCTGGAAGGCATCTATATATATACTAGTAATCTTATATGTACTACTACGTATTTTCTTTTAAATTATTTGACATATAGTTCACTTAATATATCCTGTCTTCTCATTAATTTAATGAATAAATTGTATAACAAATTGAGGTGGCAAAATTCTTGGACCTTAATAATGTTTTTTCCACCTTCCACGTGAATGATGATTAACAAGTGCTTTGTAAAGAATTTATTAATTTATTTTATTATAATATCATATTAGAAAAGCAATTAAGTGATAGTTTCTATACTAACATCTATACAAATTATGAACCCATGAGATGTCTGCCACTTACTCCTTTCTACGCCCATTAATAATAACATCTATACAAATTATGAACCCATGAGATGTCTGCCACTTACTCCTTTCTACGCCCATTAATAAAACATTTTCCACTATATGAAATTCATTCAGTTAACCAAAACTATTGTTTCCTACACACACCTATAGATCACTTGGATTTAAACATTAATCTCATGTAGTATCACCTGATGCCGTCGTTTTGTGTTGACGCCGCAGTTGCGGTAGTTTCTCTCCCCTTCTCTTTTCTTTTTTTTTTTCTCAAAGTAATTAGGTTATTAAAATGATTAATTTTACTAATTTTTTTTAATATACATATATATCTGAATCAAGGTATTAATAAATACAATTTAACCCCCCCAAATTAGGTTAGTTATTTAAATTTACTCCTAACTTGATTAAGTATTGTTATTAAATAATTCAAAGTACCCATTTAAAATTTTCGAGGGGATATTTTATGAAAACAAGAGGACTAATTATCAAAATGACCTAACGGGTTATTACAGATAGCCCAATTATTGTCTAGTGTACAACATGCAGGACGACAATTTAAGTTCACCAAGTCCTTTGGTCAAAGGTGAGCGGTGAATCTCACTACCTGACTTGGCCCATATCCATAGTGTGCAATACTAACCATTACCTATAAGTCCCATTCAACCTCCCCTTGGCCTAGTTTAGTTGATTAGATGAGAACACATCACCGAATTCTGTTAATCAATCTTTTTTCCTATTCATTACTACCTTGGTCCAGTTAGTAACACTAGACGAGTTCTAATGTTGGCCACCATTAGAAAATATGCAAAATGAAGGGAATTGATACATGCATATACCCATTCTAAGAATTGCAAAACATCCGGGTTTACTTACTTAGTTCTTGATGGTTACCACAATCCTAGTTGTGGATTTAGCTACTCATGTTATGGGTAGATAAAAAAATTATGAATTGAGAAAACATAATTAAACACTTACCCAATTGAATTAAGATCAAGCAAAACCAATAAGAATTATAATCACAAGATTCAAGATCAAATTTACTCACAAGTGCTTTCTCAATATCTTCTCTCCCAAGTATTGCGTTCTCCAAGTACAAACCCTAAAAGTACTGAATAATGACATCCTCTCTCTTGTATAATAACCTAAAAGTATTATTTATAGTAATTATAATTAAGTCCTAAAAAAAAATTGGTCGACAGACTCGACGAAAAGCTTTGGGGATCTTGGACTTTGATGTGCTGTCAAAATACAACAAATTTGATGCTAAAAACTTAAAATTTCAATGCGATATTTATGGTTTTTATGTGTTTTTGGTGTTTAGTTTTCAGGAAAGCTGGTTGGCATGATTTTTAGGGCAAAATTGCAGACTCTTCTGGTTTTGATGGTTTATGAGACCCTCTATGAATCGTATAGGATTCTATGAGTCGTAGAGTAGGTTTCATGAAGATTTCTAGCGAAAGATGAGATCCAATGTTCGTCCATATGAGACCTCTATACGAGTCGTATATAGTGATTTCAAGAAGAATACTAGTGAAGGACCAGTTGATATAGATGAAGTCTACGAGAGTGCAATATGAGTCATGAATGAATCTATTAGTTTTAAAGTGAATTCGTAGCAGTGAAGTCCAAGATCTCAAGAGTTGAATACGAGATTCGGATTATGACTCATAAATCAGTTTACGAGCCATAAATGCCTCTCGTAGAAAGTCGCTGGTCAGTTTTTCTATTTTTTTAGGACTTGTTTGTAAACACTAAATAGTAATTTTTATGATATTATTCAAGGGAGTACAGTAGAGAACGTCATTAGAAAGTACTTTTAGGATTTTCTACTTGGAGACTTCAATCTTGGAGGAGAATACACTTGTGCATTGATTGTATCTTCAAATCTTGTGATTCTCAATATATTTTAGATTAGCTTGCTCTTCAATTCAATTGGGTAAGTGATTAATTGTTAGAGATGGGCCAAGTCACATAGTGAAATTCGCCTCTCACCTTTGACCAAAGGGTATAGTGAACTTAAACTACCATCCTACATACTCTAGTTGAGAATTGGATTATCCGGGGATATTGAGTTGGTGAATCATGGGGAATACAATTCCCAAGTTGCTCTCTATTATTGATTGTCTCTTGGTTTAGTTATTTTAGTTTAATCTCTTATTGAATATCGCAAACCCCCCTCGGGGAATTGAGTTGTTAATTACTTAGATTGCGTATTACTGAATTCGTTATGAGTCTCTGTATTCTCTGTGAGATTCAAACCTAACATTGGTTAAGTTTTATATTTGACAGTGACCGTTTTATCCTCCAAAAGAGAGGTGTAACTTGGGCATGGTCAATGATTATCGCATCGTTGCCGGGGAATACGACTAGACTTAATTGAATTCACTAGTAATTGTAATTCAAGTGTTAATCCTTAGTTCCCTTGTATTTTACATTTGTTTTTGTTTTTGTTTATTTGCAGGGTATACTAGTAATGTATGCCCAACACTAGGAGTCAAGAAAATCCTTTAACTCCACTTGATCCAGTGATCCAAAGAATTACACAAAGAATGGACCAAGAAAATGCTAACATCGCTGGTAATGCAGCCTTGAATCAGAATGTTAATAATGATGATCAGAGTAACAACCCACATCTTTTGAGAATATTCCACAGCTTTGGAATTTCAGTGACAATGCTTACCAGTAGAATCAATATAGGTTGAACCCTATGGCTATGGATGTGACCGGGGCTATTATGTTGCCACCACTACCAACTGATACAAAGTTCACATTTTCTAGTGGGTGACTTCAAATGCTACAAAACCATGGATTATTTGTGGGCCTACCATGAGAGCATCCACATAGCCACTTGCACAATGTGGCATTTGTTTATAAGAGTGTGATGGGTACACAGAATCTTCTATGGATGATATGAGATTTCATGTTTTCCCATTATCTCTTACAGGCAATGTTGCGTTATGACTATCTGAGCTCCTACAGAGTTCAATCATTAGTTGGACAGATTTGCAAAAACCTTTTTGGAGAGGTACTTCCCTAGATCAAAGAAACTCAAGTTAAAGAATTAGATCAACAACTTTGAGCAAGTTCTTAGTGATTCAATTAGCTCTAAATGTGAGCAATTTAGTAAGTGTTTGAGGAGAATCCCTAACCACAAGATAGTTGATGATGCCTTGGTGGATATCTTATACCATGCTCTTGATGAGAATAGTCAAGCCTGTGTTGACACCATTATCGGGAGCATATTTTTAGATCAACTATTTGCAAGGATTGTCGAACGTATAGAACAAGTGGTCAAGACGAATCGTGCATGGGGACAATGGGATAGTGCTTCTATGAAGAGTTTATGTGTTGTTAGTGTTGGTTCAAATCAAGCCAAGATCAATGAGGAGATTATGCAACAACTTGCTCAACTTTGCACAAGCATGGATGTTGTGATCAAGCAGAATCAAGAAAGAGTGAATGCGGTAGTTCATCAACCTCCACGTGCACCCATATATGAGGAGTCTTATTTTGAGGAGGATGCTTGCTTTGTGAATGATCAGACGATGGGTTTCCAGACCAATGCACAAGGGTCCAATCAGGACTATTGGCGCCAAGGTCAACACTACAAGAAAAAAGACTTCTAACAACTATTTCTTAATGAAGGTAAATAAATTCGGTCATTAAAAATACACTTATAGTGACCAAATTTTTTTCGGTCATTATAAATATACTTATAGCGACCAACCTTTTATCCGGTCATTATAAATATACTTATAGCAAAGAGATAACCTCTGTTAAATTCTTATAGAGGAATCAATTTATTGGGGAAGCTACATGGGAATCTGAGGAAGCGATGAAACTCAAATACTCGCATTTATACGTGCCAAGTGATGATGATATTGAAGGCAAATGTTATAAATACACTTATATTGACCAAATTTAATTTGATCGTTAAAGACAAATTTTAATGCAACACTAACAAGGGGGTAAATTTGAGCATTAGAAAACATAACATCCCGTCGTTAAAACGTATAAGTTAGTGTAAAAATATATTTTAATTAATATGAGTGCAAAGAGATCAGACCAAATCATGTTATAAGTATAACAAGTGTCGTTTTATTAGTCATTCCATCATTCTGATAAGAATCCTCCATCTGTTATAATTTTATTTATTTTATAATTAAAAAAATAAATAAAAAGAAAAAAAATATTAATGTATTATTTATTAATAACTCTATCTATAATTCTTGTTAAAGTCAATTATATAAAATTTTAAAATATTATAAAAGCATTTAGTTACAATCTTTTTGGCACAATTTTTTAAAAAAAATTATTTTCTTGATATAGTTCGTATATATGTTTTTATTTTGAGAGACAATTTATTTATTTTTGCTTGACCTTTTTAGAGATGCAAGATGAAGTAGGTCAAAACAAAAAATTGTAATGAAATAAAAAAGTAAAAATAGAAGTAATAATATTAAATATATAATTATGAGATTAATTTAAGGTAAAAAAGTTATATAAATTAATTGGTAGTAAGTAATTTTCTCAAGAGGATAGATGTTTCTCCACTTGCAAATTAGTTTGATCAATAGACTTAAGAATCAGTATTCAGTAATAATGTTTCTTCTAATAAAAAATATATATTGTGTCAACTTTTTTATTTTTATTATTGGTTGTGAAACTAACAGGTGTATACAAAGAAAAATCATTTGTTTGAGTTAGAAAAGCATAAAGTGAAATTTTACAAACATAAAACTTAAAAAGCTTTACATGACATATAATCAACTACTATATTAATTAAGAAATCATAATTTACAGAAACAGAAAATTTAAAAAGTTTTTACATGACATATAATCAGCTACTAAATTAATTAAGAAATCATGATTTTTTTAATTATTTAAAATTTAAGATGATATATTTGATTTGTATCTCATAATATTTTAATGATATTGAATTATTTATATTAAGTGAATATTATTAGTATAAAAAGTGAAACTAAAAGAAGTTGGGGGTTTTATCGATGAAACATGTGCAAAAAGTCAATAACTTAAGGTGCAAAATACAAAATAAACTACTTTATGTCTAGAATTAGAAAGCCCAACTTTCTTTTTATTTGGTTGTGAGAACAAAAACAAATTTTATATTTCATTGTAGTTAATCTTTGATTTTGCGAAAAAGAAAAAAAGAAGATAATAGCTTTTAAGAGTGCTATTAATAACCTTACATGAAGTTTTTATACTTGTTTTTCGACAAATCATGCAGTTTGAAGAACTCATCCTCAGAGAAAGTATAAAGAAGTATAAGCAACGAAAACTTTTTGAAGCACTAGAAGAATGAATTTAATATTTCAAAAATTATTTAAAGATATTCTAGTTTTTCTTTTACTAAGAGTTAAAAATATAATATCATACAATTTGTATATCTATATTTTTGTAACATTACGCAATATCATTCTTTATAGTTAACTATGAAATTTAATATGGATATAATAAATTGGTATGTTTTCATACGTGCACGTATTTATATGTGTGTATGTTTATATATGCACTTTTGCTGATTAGATTTGTGGTTATAATTAAGGTTTTAATAACTACAATTGAAGGGAGCCTTGGAGTAATTGGTAAAGTTGTTGTTATATGACCAGAATTTCACGGGTTCAAACCTTGGTAACGTCTTTTTGCATAAATGCAAGGTAAGACTACGCATAATAGATCCTGGCGGTCGGGCCCTTCCCCGGAAGTGCACCGGGCTTGTCTTTTTTTTAATAACTAGAATATCAATTAGTGAAAGAAAAATCTGGTTGTTGAAAAGAGGTATAACGACTAGATTTTTGTCGCCATTAAAACTTTTTTAATGACTGGAGTTTTGTTGTCATTAAAGCTTTTAACGATGGAGCTTTTAACGACCGGCGACAATAGGATTTTTTACTGATTATTATTGACTAATAACGACCAGATTAATACTTTTAGCAATGAAATTTCCCTTCGTTAAAGACCTATTTTCTTGTAGTGAAAAGAAACCAAGGTTGAAACTATGGTAGAGATAGAGCTTATAGAGACAACCGAGGTGGTTATTATAAGAGGAATAGGGTTCCTGAAGCGGATTGGGGCAAAAGAGATAGTTTTAGAAATTTTCCATATGTGCCACCACAGAATCGAGACGCCGGTACAAGCAATTCTAGAATTGAGGAGATGTTTGATCGTTTGTTGATGAAGGCCGAGACACAAGATAAAACTCTAAGGGACATGAAATTTGATATTTTAAGCATTAATCAAAAGATAGAGTATTATTCTGCAGCTATTAAACAGCTTGAGCAACAATTTGGTCAAGTGTCAGCTCAGTTGAATCAGCGTCAAAAGGGTACATTGCCTAGCAACACAATTCAGAATCCAAAGAATGAAGGGAAATGTATGGCGGTTACTACTAGAGGTGGCAAGAGTACCATTGATCGTCCTATGCTGATTGAGGTAGAAGATGTTCATGAGAAGATAGTTGCAGATAAGGATGTGGTTGAAGGAGATGATTGTGTCAAAGATGGGGTGACTGAGGTAGCTAAAGAGCCACAGAAGTATAAGCCCGTCCCAAGGCCTCCTCCTCCTTTCCCTTAAAGAATCAAAAAGAGGGAGGAGGAAGGCAAGTTTAAACACTTTCTCTCTATGCTTAAGTAATTATCCAACAACATCCCTCTTATTGAAGCTTTAGAGAAAATGCCAGGTTATGAAAAATATATGAAAAATTTGGTTACCAGTAAGCACACGGTGAGTCAGGAGCTTTCTTAGGAGCTTCAACATTGTAATGCTATCACTACTAAGTCCTTGGTTCAAAAGGGTAAAGACCCAGGTGCTTTCACTATACCGTGCACTATAGGAGATGTAGAGTTCGCAAGGGCACTATGTGATTTGGGTGCAAGTATCAATTTGATGCCTCTTGCGATTTACAAGAGGCTTGGCTTGGGTGCCCCTACTCTACTAACATTTTGTTATTGATGGCGGATAGGACTGTGAAGAAACTTGTGCGGATACTCTATGATGTGTTGGTAAAGATTAAAAAATTCATATTCCCTGCAGATTTTTTGATTCTAGACTGTGAGGTTGATTTTGAAGTGCCAATCATCTTGGAAAGACCATTCCTAGTCACGGAATGAGCTCTAGTGGATATGGAAGTGGGTCAACTCTGGTTTAACGTGAATGATGACGAAGTTGTCTTTGACATCCATCAGTCTATGAAGCATCCTGATGTGTTGAAAAGTGAGGTTTGGAAAATTGGTGAAGTCTAGTAGCAAATTTGACTTTGTCAAGCCGTGACAACAAATCAGGTGTTACTTAGGAGGCAACCCAAGGATTTTGATGTTTTAGCTTAGTTTTGAGTTTATATTTAATTTTTGGATTCTTAAGTAGTTGTTTGAATGTGTTTTGATTGTTATTTTTCACATTGAGTTTGTTGCATATAGGGTGCAAGTGAATTTTATGAAGAGTATGTAGGTAAAAGACTAAGGCAGCAAATTTTTCTTAGAAATGCATCAAGTACAGTTTCTACAAATGGACTTATGTGTCGTATTGCACTTTACAACTCGTAACCCCATCTCTTAGAGATTTTCAATGAGCATGAATAGTGTGCACTCAACCCACGAGCCAACTTTACGAGTTGTAGATCAAACTATGAGTCGTGAATGGGGTTCATGGAACTCAGGTAAGATTGTGAACTTTTTCTAAGTGTTGAGAGGTCTACGAGACCAGGACTTATGAGTCATAGATCCATCTAGGACTCATAATCAAAATTTCGTAGACCCAAGGCTAGTAATTTTAACTGCGACCCAGTAAAGGTATAAAAGGGGGGTCAAATATTTTTGACCCCACTTTTGATCTAATTGAACGCAATTTCCCAAAATTTTTCCCTCCTTCTCTTTTTTCGATCCCTTTCTGGCTAATGTGACCATTTTTTGACGTGATTTTCTGGCACCTAGGCTTTCGGGTTCAATCAACTTCTCTCTTCTTGTTCTTCAAGTTATTCTTCATTTGTGGTAATTTTTTGATTTAATTTTGATCATTAATTTGCCTTGATTAGTACTTGTTTGACTTGATGAGCATGTTGGGTTGGTGTTTAATCATGATATCATTGTTGGCTTTGAATTTTTAATATGACATAGGATTGTCATGGATTGAATTGAATATTTGACTCTAGAAAGATATCATTATTGGCTTTGAATTGTGAATGTGACATAGGATTGCCATGGATTGAATTGAATATTTGATTATGGAAATTGGGTATTTTGGGCCCTGTGATGAATGATTGTTGTTTCCATCGGATCATGCTTCTTGTTTGATTGAATGGTTTTGAATAGTTTATGAGTGTAAATTAGTTATAAATAGCGTAGGAGTATGATAATGTTTGGGCCAAATTGTGATTGTTGGAATTATAAGGTGATTGATGTTAGATCATATTTGATGGGGTGATTAGTGTGTTAACCATGTTAGGGGTTGTTTTATGCTAAACTTGTGAGTATGCATATATTTGCTTCAATGCTGGCAAAAATTAGGATTGAATATGTTCTTGGGGTCTGTGTGATGAACTTAGATAGGTCAGGTCCCTGCAATTTCTTGTTCACGATAGTCTTTTATGACTCATAGATTGCTCTACAAGTCATAATTGCCCCTTGTGGGAAATTTTAGAAATTTGATAATCTGAGTATTCATCAGACGAGATCTTCTATAAGTCGTAGATCACTTAACAACTCGTACATAGGTCTCATCGATCAGTTTACGACTCGTAAACCAATTTACGAGTCTTACCTAGGTCTCATAAACATTTTCAGTGACCTTCATTGTTCTGACGCACTGATCTACGAGAGCACCTTATGACTCATAGTGCTCACTACGACTCGTAAAGGGCTTCTCGTAGAGCCCTTCTGCAACTGCTTTAATGAAGTTTTTGCTTTTTGTTTCTTAATTGTTGGGGCTAATTATGGGTCGTTTATGTTTATTTTTTAGACACTATGGCCCTAAAAGGAAATCGCTCGAAGATTGAGGCTTTTAGAAGGAAGCTCAGAGATGAGCCTACAGATGATGATCATTCAGATGATGATCAGACCCCTCAGCTGAGTGGGTCATTGGAGATATATGATGCCCAGCCTGACCCAAAGATACCTTGATCACAGACAAAAGTTATTACCAGTTCTATGTAACCTCAGGTTCAGAGCAATAGTCCTTCCCAGCCTGACGAGGAAGGTAGTGAGGAGATGGAGAGTAGCATGCCCCAGATGACCCCTTCTAGGGAGAAACAGAGTTCAAAGAAGGCCTTCAAGGATAGAGGGAGATGCTGAGTCCTTCATCGTACCATCTTCATCAAAAACACCGGATGCTACTACTCACCAGTAACGCGTCGAGGGGATAGAGGCCATATATTTGGAGGGCATCCAGCCTAAGGAGAGGGGTAAACCCACATGTTCAATATATGAGGAGCCCGATTATTGATGATGGACTTAACTGTGTTCTAGGTCTATAGGACATAATGATATGACATGGGTAGAGGTGGTTGACAGAGTCTCTTAGGCGATACTCCCTGGTGTTAATAAGGGAGTTTTATGCATCTTATGTCGCCACGATTCAGCGCTATCTTCCCCACTGCCTAGATTGACAGAGGTAAGAGTGACAGGTCAGCGGGTTGATATTTCTGAGGAGGCTATCCGCCATATGCTTGCTGGTCACGAGTACCATGCCCCTAGGTCTACAACGGAGTTTGATCACAGGTTGGGGATGGCTCGAAACTCATTGATTATGAAGGATCTTGAGCATCATACTTTTCTTCTGAGATGGGTGGCCGGTCACATTGCAGAGTAGGGTCCAGAGCCTGCTTGGGTCACCATCTACACTGAGCCTATAATGAAGGCTTCATTGAGTTTCCCTGCCATATTTTGGTGGGCCATTGTTCGATCACGCATCTGGATGACCTTGGTGGATAACACACTTACATTAGAGCATGCAGTATTAGTTGCCAGTATCTTGGCTGGCAACGACATTTATTGGGCCCGACTCATAGCGGAGCAGATACATGAGTAAACACTGAAGAGGGCCACCTCCATCCCATTTTTGATTTTGATCTACAGACTCTTTACAGAGTCAAGGGTGGAGATCTACCAGATAGTTGAGGCCCAATATACTTTGGAACCCAACCTAATAAAGGCTGATGAGAACACGGTGGCAACCTAGCGAGCACATCACCACCACAAATGTTCACCTCAGAGCCACAACCTGAGGGTTCGACGACTGCCACTACCACTACTGTTGCTGCTATTATGGATGAGAGACCCTAACAGCTCGAGGTAGTCAATATTGAGAGCGATCCTACTACAGCTACACCTGCACCAGAGGCCACCACTTCATACCCTTCTACATCAGGCATGGTTTATGTATCCGCTGTTTCTATTCAGGCCATGGTATAGAGATTATCACGTGCTGAGGCCTAGTTATCTCAGCTTATCTAGCAGCTCAGGCCATGGGTCAGGCAGGATGTTGCAGATTCAGAGGAGCGGAGTCATGCGTTCACCATCTCTACTATTCAAGAGCATATTTCTAGAGTGGACACCCATATCGATGCCTTTGAAGATCGGGTTCAGAAAAGGTTAGCCGAGGCCCGACCTTCATATTTGTCAACCATACATGAAGAGATCAAGATCTTAGGGCTGACATGATAACTTCACTTACGGCACCTGTGACACTATTAAAGACTACTTCTATGGAACTATTATTTGATTTATTTGCCTCCACGGAGCCTTCACAGACTTCCCTCGTTAAGAGACCTTGATCGGATGTGGAAGCAGATGAGAGGAATATAAGTGCAAAGTTTTTTGAGAACGATGAGGATGAGGAGGATGAGTAACGGCTGGCCTTAATGACAACGGGGCATGAGGAGGAGATGAGGCTAGCTCATGAGCATGATCAGGCGAGGGGTATTGGTCCCTCCGGACAGAGTGGAGCAGCTGAGTAGACTACCTCACAGGAGGGGGATGGCTAGATTCAGCCATAGACTAGCGCGTAGGCATTAAGGTATGTTTTTGGCCCCTACTAATTTTATTTTTGCTTGATTTGGTGTATTGGGGATAATGCATAATTTATTTGATGGGGTGTGGGTCGTTATGGGCCTTGGTGTAGTCTGAGTAGCTTATGGTCCATAACTACCCCAAATTTTGATCCCAGGTTTTCTTGCTTGTGTTTTTTTCCCCGTGGATATTTAATTTCTGATGAACTAGCATGTTTAGGATGTTTATTGATCTTGGGTACCTAGGCTCTCAGTTTACATGGCGAGGGAAAAAGTCTCCAAGGTTCAGTTGTGTGTATTAGAGCTTAGATAGAGCTCTATTTAAGATGGAATGTCATTTTTCCCTGATCCCGCTATTATTGCTTGACTAGCTTGCTTACAAACCGAACGTAATGCCCATCTTCCAAATAAAAAAAGGGCTTATTGGGAAGAAAGATTACGTGCGGTCTGTAGAGCACATGTAAGGCACAGTTGGGTTGTCCAAGTTCGTTAGTAATCGTTTACGGTGGGTGGATAAGCAGGAGGGGATCCTTGTGTTTGGCATCAAGGGCGATTAGGTGTGACTTGCTTGATAAGGGAAAGAGAAGATGTCCCTCAAAGCCAAATAGTCATGGAACACATGCAAGTCCAGATTGAAAGATAAGGAAGGCAAGTCAAAGCGGAAAGAAAGCCTTAGCTGGAGCAGTAGCCTTTAGATAAGGATTGAGGGTTCCAAACCTTCTAATCCAAAAATCCAAAGGTAGTGACCCCTGACCTACCTGGCTTGATCCTAGCTGCCTTCAATCTTCTCTCAGTGTTTTCTTATCTTTTCTTTCAATATCTTCTTTTCTTGTCATGTCGTTTCCTTTTTTGTTTCCCGTTTCAATATTTTTTCATTGTTTTTTTTTTGTTTTGTTATACCCTTGCTTTGAACCTTGTGTGTTTGTTCGCTATCACTTTCCCTTGGTCCTCTTCTTTTGAGTTTTGAGGAGTCCCCAATAGATTCTACAGATTCGGATTTGGATGCCCATGCGCATAAACATATGGATAGGGATGCTGATTCAGATGCGGCGTTAAAGGCTCGTTTGAGTGATTCATAAACCCTCGTCGGGATTA
>DF361404.1:41435-61825 GCA_000787875.1 Solanum virginianum | reverse complement strand
TGGGAGTTTCTTGGACCTACACCCATCACCTATGAGCCGGTGATGGTACAATGAAGTAATATCATTGCGATATTCACCCAGTACTTTGTCTGGGTAAAAGGGTGTATATCAGGGGTTTATTATAATTGTAAGTCCTCTTTTGGGACTAAGGAATATTCGTTCTCACGGTCTAATCCTCTGCTACGCTAGCCACGTAGGTAATGAGTGTGAGTGAGACTCACTCTTACTCATTTTCAGTGCTCAATACTCCTCCTAGGATTCGACATGCTCATAAGTCTATCAATTCATCAAGGATCCCCATCACTCAATAGGTACGGGCAAGACTGCCTTTTCAAATTCAAGGGGATATATTCATCTGACTCTATCGGTATAATGTCAGCTATCACAGTCATCGACACTCATCACCTCAGGACTCAGACTCAATCAAACATCACATTCAGACAATCAAGGCTCGAGACATCTGTATAATTTCAGCTATCACAGTTATCAACACTTATCACCTCAGGCTTCAGACTCAATCAAACATCACATTCAAATAATCACGGCTGTAGACATCCTCCTAAGTTCATTATTCAAGTGTTTATAGAGAGAATTTGCAAGGGTTAAATCATAATCACATAGTAATGAAGATATATAGTAACTTTATGCATGATGATCATCTATTTAGGATATAAAATATAGTTTAAAGATTACATTCAAGAACTCAAGATAATATCCAAGAATGTAGAGCTAATATTCAAGAAACTTTCAAGAAACCATAATTCAAAACTTCTAAACATGTATTCTTCATCCTAACTCTACATTGAGCATATCAAAGAATAATTTCATGTTTTTAGGTAGCCTTTACATACCTGGGAATGAAGATTTTTTCAAGGAATCGAATCTTCTCTGGGAAGCTTCACTTGTCTCTCCTCTTCTTCTCTCTGACTTAGCATAAAAAATAAAAGAATTAGAATGATTTTTCAGTTTTAAAACCCTTTTGTATATAATTACATCTGAAAATCGTATTGGGGATATAAAAATACATTGGGAAGGATGAAATTGCCCTTCCCGATTTAAAAAAAACAAAAATAGCTCCTCATGCACTAGTGCGCGACGTGCACTAGTGTATTTATACACTTTTTGGCGAATTTTAGTTCTCGTCGAATTTTTTAAAAAATAGACAAGTGTGGTTTTGCATCCTCTCCACGTCGCAGAAGGAGCGCGGAAACCCACTGTTTTATGTATTTTTTTAAAAAAACTAATTTGCATTTTTTCGCGATAAAATCGAGTCGAGACCGTTTTCTGACTCAATTTTTCACATTGATCGCAAATTCGGTCTCAAATTTTTCATCCAATCATGGGAAGACATGTTGTGCGCATGATAAAGTTTAGGGGTATTTTAGTAATTTCACTGGGCATTACAATATGGTAATAGGTGGCAATTATGTTGCTACTATTTATATTATATTTATAAAATTAATTAATATAAAAAACCCCAAAAATAGATTATTCTATTTTTTAGATTTTTAAGGAAAAGTCCTGCACACTTTTACTTATAGAAGCCATAGGACCTTTTACCTTAATATTGTAACTATTGAAGAATCCAGAATTGAAAAGGAAAATTTGAGATTGCACTTGCAGCGTCATTGAAGAATTTAACGTTGTTGAAGAATCCAGGAGTATCTTTTGGTCAGGTCTCAACTGCTCAGGTAAGCCATATGTTTCTTCTTCATCATTCTATACAATATGTGTTGATTAAATTCACTATCTATGGATGGAAACACAATTTATATTATGTGAAAAGTACTCTCATAGACAACTTATATATTTTTGGATCCTCGAATTGTCTTTGAAACTACATTGTGCATCAACTCTTTTATTTGTCGATTCGAGATGACGATGCTTTGAGGTTCTGTGTGTTTCTTTTGTATTTAATTTATTAACAACTGTAGTATATGTGAATGTGAATACATATGTGCTATATAGCGTGTTGTCACATGGGATAATGGGAGAGGAAGAATAAAGAGAAGAGAAAAAAGAAACAAAAGGAGCCAATAGCCTCTGTAACGTTGTTAGCATAAAATAAAATTTTTGTTTTCTTTTTGGAAGTGGAATTTCAAATTGAAAGGAGGCAAACTTTGAAAATATATAAAGATTTGCATCTTTTAAGGACATGGATTGACAAACAAAATCAACTGAGGAGATAATTTCTTTAAATTATTCTAAATTTTTTTGAATACTCTTAACTTGTAAAACATGTAAACAACTGAATCCTAGTTACTCCAAATATTTGGGGTGTATAAAATATTTTATCCTCATCCAAGAATCTATTTGGTTATGTCGTCTTCAATGACTATTTATGAGAGAACTTTAGTTTGAGGAAGGACAAAACTAAGTCAAGTCATGTTGATGAAGGGTGAGCAATGTAGTTTCCATAGTCTATTTTATTTTTCTTAAACCAAACCAAAGTCATGTATTTTAAAATGGAATCAAAGTTCAATATGGTGGGACTATTGGGACAGTTCAATATTGTTGGCATGGGCAAGTAATAATATTAGCAGTACAAATAATTATGCAGCAAATACAACAGATACATCCAAATTTCTAGTTATGTTAGCAACTTTGGTCGGACAATATATGTTCTATACTCCTATTACTTGGGAGATAAAAAATGCGTGAAAATTCTATAATTAACATATGTTCTATGTCCTCTGTGATATAAAGTTACGTCATATCATGTCTAATATAATCACATATCCAAATACTTTTTCAGTCTACCCTTACCCCTCTATGTAACCTTTGAATTCAACCTATTGCACCTCCAAATTGGAGCATAGACGCACTTCCTCTGCATATGCCCAGACTATCTTAATCTCGTTTCTCTTATCTTGTCAACCAAAGAAGTCACCTCACACCTTCTTTCGAATAACCTCATTCTTAATCTTGTTACTCCTAATGTGTCCACATATCCATCTCAACATACTCGTCTCCACAACTTGCATCTTCTGAACATATGAATTTTTGACTGGCCAGTTATTTGAAAAACATCAAATCTACTATGTTTGAAAAATGTCAAATCTCACGAAACTATTAACCTCCATAACTAAAGATCTCTTGTAATGACCCATATATTTTTTAATGAACGGTCAATTGGTAATTTTAACCACTAGTAACTTTTATTAAAAGAATTTATAATATATATATATATATATATATATTGCAGCTAAGCCCTCTAATATTTTATTCAATATGCTGCACGCAGCAGATTCAAAATAATAGGGTAGTCTTCGTTTCTCTTCTTTCATTTCTTTCTTTTGGGAGAAAACACATAGCTCACGTGATGATTCAGGGAAGTTCCTACACAGAATTAACTTCATCTTTGTACCACTATTTGGAGTGATAAAGTGCAGGGCTTTTCTTATTGTTGTGTGCTCTTCTTAATTGAAAACATATTTACCAGAATCTTCACCAATTAAGTTTTAACAATGAGATTAAGAATTCTTTACTTTTAATTTATAGTCTAATCTATTGGTTATTAAGATTTAACTCTAAACTTGAAGGTTAGGGATATGGATACTTGTGTTTGACCAAGATAATTAATATCTATAATCATAATTTTCATAGATTGAGGCAAGTGGGGTTGTTTTGGTGGGTGTTCTACGCGTGAAAGGTTGTGCAACTTGTTATTAATAAAGGTAAGTGAGACTTTAAGCTTTAGTGCTTGCTTTTCAAATATACTTTGAACAGAAAAATTATAATGACTCGTTAAGTCGTTTTGAGCACTAGAACTATTTTCTTTCTTAAAGGACCTTTTTCAAAAACTTTCAATGGTAATTCTGGACTATTTATGTGACTATAATTATTCTAATAGACTAATAATGTTAGATAATTAACTTATGGGGTGATAAATGAATTTTATTTTAACCCTAAGTCCCTTGACGTACATATTAGAATAAGTTAGTGGGAGATAACAGTTTAGAACTATAAGTTATCTTTCAAAAAGAAAAGAAAAGGGAATAGACGAGGGACTATTGCAGCATCGGCACAAGGAACAACTCCTCCAGGTGAGCTTTAATTCTTGATTTTTCAATTTACGAAGTGTATGACTGATATTAATAAAAAAAAGGGTTGTGCACTGCCTCGAGAAAGTGAGTATATTACATTATGGGTGAAAGAATTGAATTATTAAGTGGGTATTGTTGTAGGTTTAGGCTATCACTAATTAATTGGTCCATTTGGGATCATTATTATTATAGAATAGGCTGCAGCAAGAAAGTAAAGCTAAGAAAAGATTTCATTTAGAATTTTTGATGTGTACACCCTGCAAGTTTCTTCAAATTTGGAATTTCTTCATACTGTACACGTTGCAAATTTGTCTTTTATTTGGTTTTTTTTCTCTTGTTGTATACGTTGAAAGTACATATATTAATGATAATTTATGGGTTAACTGCGGGTTAATAATGGCATAGTGAATAAGGGAGATGTAATTAAAGGAGTTTGAGATGGAAACACAATGCTTAAAGTTATCGATTTTGTATTTGATCAGGTTCTGAATTTCTCTCATTATGATTCAATTTTTGGAGTTTGAGATAAAAGTGTAGCAATATAGAAGTCTACAAATCAGTTTATTTACAAATATTGTATAATTGATAGATTAGGAAAGTTCTGACATTTTACGAAAGGAAAAAATAAAATCTTAAGGATTCATTACTCGTGTTCGGCAATTGAGGTATGTTAAGACTTTCAGACTTCGTTGAAGGATATTTTTTTTAATTTAAGATTAAAATAATAAAAATACAAAATGGGTAAGGGTGAAAGATGGGGGTCTTATACCAATGGTGTGACGGGCATTGATGCGAGTACTGGTGTTATAAAGGGAAAGTTTATTGCTATAGATGATGGATTGTAATCCAAGAATCCCAAAGCATATGGGTATTAGCTGATGTAGTATAACTTAGTTTTTTTATGTGGTTGTGTTTCTTTATTAAACCCATATATTTATAATAGTTGAGGTGACTACATGTTGTACTAATATTGTTGTATTGTGATGCATTACATCCACTATATTATTGACGTTATATTGTGCATATTGATTGACATGAGATTGAGTGTGTCTTAAGATCACTGTTATAATCTAAGTTGGGATGTGGAGATCATCCGTGCTGGGGATGGTTGATTTTATGATAGTATGTTGAGATCGTCCGCACAGACCTCGCAAGTCCCCCATAGGTCACAAACCCTCAACATATTCCCGAGAGATATTGTGTATCTATGATTTAGAGCTAACTTGGCATTTGAGGTATATCATTTCATGGTGTTGTGTTGCATCTCATTACTCTTCATTCTTGTTAATTGTGCTTTATTAGTGTTTGACATCATATAATATTTGATTACTCCTATTTGATAATACTTGATTGTTAAGTATAGTACAGACTTGTAAAATTAGAAGATGATATTTTTATATATACTCATGTCACTACTTCTTCGTTGCTGGTCAATGAGACATACTGGGTACATGTGATTACGTACTCATACTACACTTATTGCACTCTTTTGTGGTGCAGGTTCAATTCCGAGTATGAGCACATCTCGTAGAGCCATCTCAGTTCAAGCTTAGATTATCTTGGAATTATGGTGAGTTGCTTGAGTTTTCCACAGTCCACACCTCCCTCTATCTCGTTAATCATTCTATTTTTCAAATTCAAACAAGATATTTCTTATATTTAAACTTGTTATCTTACTTTTAGACTTGTATCACTGTTTTAGAAGTTAATGTACTTATGACACCAAGTTTTGGGTGGTAATTTAGTTTTCCACATTTTGTACTTATAAGTGACTTATTGTTGAGGGTATCCATTTGTTACTATCTTTCACTTTATATATTACAGTGAATTAGTAACTTATTGGGTAGGCTTACCTATCAGCTGGGAGTATAGGTACCATCATGACTTGTATTTTAGGGTCGTGTTGCCTCCCAGCACACGCAAGTGCACGCGGTCAAAATAAGTTATATAGTAGCCTCATTTAAAGGACCGAATTGTCGAACCCAAGGGATTTTAATGTAAATTGTTTAATATTCCTAGTTATAATGTTTGAAAGGCGATAAATAATTAATATATGAAATTGTGTATTAAAATAACTAACTTGCAACTAAACTAATGAACTTTGCAAATAAATAAGATTCTTTTTGTTTTGTATTTTAATTATCCAAATGTTGAGAGATTCTGGGATTGTAACCTTAATGACGCCGTATTATTCTCGAATTTCACACTTATGTCTGGGCAGTGATTATTGACTTGCAGGGTTAAAATTACCAAATTGAGGTTGTACACCTCCGTTTGCCTATTCCTATTGTTTACCTAACTACATCGTTGAGCGGGGATAAAGAACACAATAGAAATGCATTAATATTATCTTCCTATCCATTAAATCAAGCTTGGTGTAAAGGTAGTTGTCACAAATCTCCAATACACAAATCAATCTAAAATTTTAGTTGAACAAGCTCCCTACATTATTGTGTTATTATGCATTCCAACATCTTTCAAATTCATAATGCAAAACATATTCATTTCCATAGGTGATTAAGCTAAGAAATGTAGATTTAAAAAACATAAGAACAATCACGCAAACCCATTCATAAGCATTAAAAACTCAAAGATTAACATATTGTCTATGGCTGCAATCCCAAAAAATAAAAAGATTAGCCACTCATGCTAATCATACACACAAATATTACAATCAAAACCATAAGAAAATAACAAAATGGAAAGAAATCTGACCAAAAATGGTGATTCCACAGTGACTAGCCACCTCCATAACTTATACAAAGCTTAGAATAAAGGATACCTAGGGTTACAGGTTTTTCAAGACTTATATAGCCCATACATCTGACTTTTCACACATTTTCCCTTAAGTTCGCGATGCACTTTAGTATTATATTATTAAAATTCTGCTTACAATATTGACTGAACCAAAAAGTCACTCATTTCATACTAGCTCGCGACGCGGACTAGTGTTATTTAGATGTGTTTTTCACCTAACATGTTGAAAACTAATTTTCCAGTGAAATAACACTGGTCTACGATGCGCCTTGGTCGTGAACAAATGTTTTTATTTTTTTCTTTCCTCGTTTTCTTGCGCGGGTTGTCTTCCTTTGCTCCAGGTCCCATTCCAAAACCTCAAAATCTAATAAAAAGTAATAAAACATAAACCCAAAGTGTAATTTATCCACTGTTAACATAATACACAAAATCTTATTAAAATACCTAAAACTCTATGAATTTGCCCTTGAACTTAACACTATTTATGGGATATTTGCTTATTTAGGTGTACAAATACGCCTAAGATCAGGTCCTGACAAATTTGGTATCAGAGCTCTAGGTTTATTGGTCTCATAAGTACAAGAGAAATGTCTAGTAGAGTCCTGCAGATTAGTATGATGATATCCATATTTATCTTCGAGAGGCTATAGGACATTTAGGAAACTTCTACTCTTACATTCTGTGTTGTGCAAATTTGCTTATATTGAAATTCTAACTTTATTATCTCATTCTCTCACAGATGGTGAGGACTCATGCATCTGTGAGTGGTGATCAAGAGCCTATTCCTGCACCTACTTTCGGTGTTACTACGCGGGATAGAGGCAGAGGATGAGAACGAGGCCCAGGAAGAGGCCGCACTACAGCACATGTGGGAGGGCAGATACCAACAACCACCCAGGGCCATGTTGGGGCAGTACTTCCAGATGCAGATGTGATTAATGAGGATGTGCAGGGTCATGTTGGGAAACATGGACCCTCTCAGGCTCCACATGGTTTTATTGCTACTCCAGTAGTTCAAGATACTTTGGTTGGTGTACTAGGATTCCTAGAAGGGATGGCTCAAGCACGAACAGTGTCAGTCCCCTTTGATAGTTCACAGACTCATATTGGAGGCCAGACTCCAGATCAGATGGTTGCTCCAGGTTCCCAGACTCCAGGTACTAGCCAGTTACTGCTACAGCTCCTCATTTTGATAGTATGGCATTGTCGGGTATTACACCACATTTAGGTAATAGACCTGCTATGACCATGAATGAAGAGAAGATGTTTGGAAGGTTTAAGATGATGAATCCTCCAACTTACACAGGTGACATAAATGAGGATGCATACAAGTTTATAGTTAGTTATCATGAGAGATTGAATAAGCTTGGGTTAGGGGAGTCTCGTGGAGTTGACTACACGATGTTTCAGATGATTGGTCATGCCAAGCAGTGGTGGAGAGATTATATTAGTAGCAGGCTAACTGGATCACCTTCACTTTTATGGAGTCAGTTTACTCAGGTATTTCTAGATAAGTTTGTTCCACGCAATGAGAGAGAGCGTAAAAGTGTCAGGTTCGAGAGTTTACAGCAAAATGGTATGTTAGTTGCAAAATATGAGGTTAAATTTCATACCTTGGCTAGGCATGCTTCGATGATACTTCCTACCAAGGATGAGAGAATTAGAAGATTTGTCAAGGGATTGATCATTCCGATTCGCATGGGAGTTTCTCAGGTCATTACTTCTGGTGCTACTTCCCAAAAAGTAGTAGATGCTGGAAAGGAGTTAGAGATGATTCAATGTGAGGGATTTGAGCAGCGTGAGGGCAAGAGGGCCTATCATTCGAGTGATTATGGTAGTGCTCCACCGAGAAGTCGAGGTTACTCAGAGAGAGGTCACCACTCTCAGTCTAGCAAAGCTATTCATGCTACTATGCCAGTGTCTGGAGCTAATCATTTTAGACCTAATACCTCTAGCTCGGTGCATACTTCTCAGGGTTCATCTTTTAGATCCTCAGGTCATGGAAAATGTTCTGGTCATTCAGGTTCTTTTCATCATCCTACTCTTCGTAGGGACTATTTTGAGTGTGGTGATATGGGATATTTTGTGAGAGATTATCCCAAGATTGGCCGTGGTGGGTCACATCAAGATTGTCATACTTTGACTTCCAGGACTGCACAATATTCGACTGTGGAAGGTACACAGAGTGGTAGAGGTGGCTCTTATTCGGATAGAGGTAGTATTCATTCTAGTCGAGATGGTGGTTGTAGAGGTTCCCAACCTGCAGGTGGTCATGCCCAGTGTTAAGCTTTTTTAGGTAGGCTAGAGGTAGAGGCTTTAGATATTGTTATCTTAGGTATTATGCCAGTTTATCATTGATCAGCTACTATATTATTTGACCCAAGCTCTACCTACCCTTATGTGTCTATATATTTTGCTTTGAGTTTGGATATGCTATGTGAGTCTCTTGATTTTCCAGTATATATTTCTACTTCTGTTGGGAATTCGGTAGTGGTAGATCGGGTGTACCGATCATGTATAGTTACTTTGATGGGTTATAACACTCAGGTGGATTTGAAGGTGTTAGATATGGTAGACTTTGATGTTATTCTTGGGATGGATTGGTTGTCTCCTTACCATGCTATTTTGGATTGTCATGCTAAGACTTTACATTAGCTATGCCTAGGATTCCTACTATAGAGTGGAGAAGTTCTCTTAGTTATGCTCCAGAAAGGGTGATATTATTTTTTAGGGCTCGTCGACCGGTGAAGAGAGGATATTTGGCTTACTTGGCATATATTTGGGATACCGATGTGGAAACTTCTACGCTCGAGTCTATTCCAGTAATGAATGATTTTCCAGAGGTCTTTCCGGCAGACCTACCCGGTATTCCACCTGATCATGACATTAATTTTTGTATTGATCTACAAGTAGGCACTCATCCTATTTTTATTCCATATTATCGTATGGCACCAGTCGAATTGAAAGAGTTGAAAGAGCTGTTGGAAGATCTATTGAGCAAGGGATTTATTAGGCCAAGTATATCTTATTGGGGTGCTCCAGTCTTGTTTGTGAAGAAGAAGAAGAATGGATCGATGCACATGTGTATTAACTACCGGCACTTGAATAAGGTCATAATTAAAAATAAGTACCCAATACTTCGTATTGGTGATTTATTTTATTAGCTTCAGTGTGCTATTTTCTCCAAGATTGACTTGAGATTCGTTTATCATCAATTGAAGATTAGGGCAGAAGATATTCCAAAGACAGTCTTTCGGACACGTTATGGCTATTATGAGTTTCTGGTGATGCCTTTTAGGTTGACTAACACCCCAGCAGTGTTTATGAACTTGATGAATAGGGTGTTTAGACAATACTTAGATTTATTTGTTGTTGTCTTCATAGATGATATATTGATATATTCCTGCAGTAAAGAGGAACACGAGTATCATTTGAGGATTGTACTTGGAATTTTGAAAGAGAAGAAGCTCTATGCAAAATTTTCAAACTATGAATTTTGGCTTAGCTTGGTGACATTCTTAGGACATGTAGTGTCAAAGAGGGTATTATGGTAGATCCTAAGAATATTGAGGCAGTTCAAGATTGGGTCAGACCTGCTTTAGTTACTGAGATTCGGAGTTTCTTAGGCCTTACAGGTTATTATCGATGATTTGTGAAAGGGTTCTTATCCATCGTGTCTCCCTTGACTAGATTGACCCAGAAGGATGTGGCTTTCCAGTGGTCTGATGAGTGTGAGGTAATTTTTCAAAAGCTTAAGACCTCATTGATTACTGCTCCAATATTGACTCTACCCATTGAAGGAGAGAATTTTATTGTATATTGTGATACTTCTCAGGTTGGTCTTGGTTGTGTATTGATGCAGAAGGAGAAGGTAATAGCTTATGTGTCGAGGCAATTGAAGGTTCATGAGAAAAACTACACTACTCATGACTTAAAGTTGGTTGTTGTAGTGTTCGCATTGAAGATTTGGAGGCATTATCTTTATGGTGTGCATTGTGAGGTGTTCACAGATCATCGTAGTCTCCAGTATATATTTAATTAGAAGGATCTCAATTTGAGATAGCGGAGATTACTAGAGTTACTCAAGAACTATGATATGACTATCCTTTATCATCCAGGTAAAGCAAATATGGTAGCAGATGCCTTGAGTCAAAAAACAATAAGTATGGGTAGTCTGTGTTACATGTTAGAGAGCGCCCTTTGGCTATGGATGTTCAGTCCCTAGCCAATAGCTTTGTGAGGCTTGATATTTCAGAATCTGGTAAGGTTTTGGCTTACATGAAGGCAAGGTCGTCCTTATTGGAGTAAATTCAAGCTCAACAATTTGATGATGGTAATTTACGTAAAAATTGAGACAAGGTGTTAAAAAGCAAATCTAAGGAGGCAATTCTTGACAGTGAGGAAGTATTGAGGATAAAAGGTCGTATTTGTGTTCCTCACACTAGTGATTTGACTAGGTTGATTATGGAGGAGGCCCATAGTTTGAGGTATTCTATTCATCCAGGGAGGTCGTATTTGTGTTCCACACACTAGTGATTTGACTAGGTTGATTATGGAGGAGGCCCATAGTTTGAGGTATTCTATTCATCCAGGGGCTACTAAGATGTATCGTGACTTGAAGCAACATTATTGGTGGTGTTGTATGAAGGGGGACATAGTAGATTTTATGTCTCAATGTTTAAATTGTCAACAAGTGAAGCATGAGCACTAAAAGCCTGGAGGTGTGACTCAGAAGATGCCCATACCTGAGTGGAAGTAGAAGTGTATCACTATGGACTTTGTGGTGGGGTTGCCATGAACCTTGGGCAAGTTTGATGCCATATTGTCATTGTGGATCTATTGACTAAGTTTGTACACTTTATACCAGTTCAGACTAGTTATAATTCAGAAAAGCTAGCTAAGATCTATATTACGGAGGTAGTTCACTTGCATAGGGTGCCTATTTCTATCATTTCAGATCATGGTACACAATTCACATCTCACTTTTGGCAGTCTATGTAGAAGGATTTGGGTACTCAAGTGGATCTTAGTACAGCTTTTCACCCATGATTGATGGTCAGTCTGAGTGTACTATTCAAGTTCTTGAGGATATGTTGCGAGCTTGTGTTATTGACTTTGGTGGTCATTGGAATCAATTTTTACCTTTAGTGGAGTTTGCATACAATAATAGTTACCATTAGAGTATTCAGATGGCACCATTTGAAGCACTGTATGGTAGGAGGTGTCCATCTCCTGTTGGTTGGTTTGATGCATTCGAGGTTAGGCCGTGGGGCACAGATTTGTTGAAGGAGTCCTTGGACAAGGTCAAATTGATTCAAAATAGGTTTCTTATGGCTCAGAGTAGGCAAAAGAGTTATGCAAATAGAAAGGTTCACGATTTGGAGTTCATGGTGGGAGAGAGGGTTCTATTGAAGGTTTCACCCATAAAGGGTGTGATGAGATTTGGAAAGAAAGGTAAGTTGAGCCCAAGGTATATTGGGCCTTTTGAGATTGTTGAGCGTATTGGTGAGGTTGCGTATCAGTTGGCTTTGCCACCTATATTGTCTAGTGTTCACCTAGTATTTCATATCTCGATGCTAAAGAAGTATCATGGGGATGGTGCTCATGTGATCCAATAGGACTTGGTGTTACTTGCCAAGAATTTAACTTATGAGAAAGAGCCAATAACCATCTTGGATAGACAAATTCAAAAGTTGAGGTCAAAAGAGATTGCTTCGGTGAAGGTTTAATAGAAGCATCGTCCAGTTAAGGAGGCCACTTGGGAGACTAAGTCGGATATGCAGATAAGATACCCGCAACTTTTTGAGCATTTATGTGTGTTCAATTCTTTTATCGTTTGAGGATGAACGTTTGTTTAAGTGGTAGATGATGTAACGACTTGTTAAGTCATTATGAGCACTAGAACTATTTTCTTTCTTAAAGGACCCTTTTCGAAAGCTTTTAATGGTAATTTTGGACTAGTTGTGTGACTATAATTATTCTAATGGACTAATAATGTTAGATAATTAACTTACATGGTGATAAACAAATTTTGTTTTAACTCTAAGTCCCTTGACCTACATATTAGAATAAGTTAGTGGGAGATAACAGTTTGAGATCCTAAGTTGTCTTTAAAAAAGAAAAGAAAAGGAAATAGACGAGGGACTATTGCGGCATCGGCACAAGGGAACAACTCCTCCAGGTGAGGTTTAATTCTTGATTTTTCAATTTACGAAGAGTATCACTGGTATTGATAAAATAGGGATGTGCACTACTTCGAGAAAGTGAGTATATTACATTATGGGTGAAAGAATTGAATTATTAAGTAGGTATTGTTGTAGGTTTGGGCTATCACTGGTTAGTGGGTCCATTTGGGATCATTATTATTATATGATAGGCTGCAATAAGAAAGTAAAGCCACGAAAAGATTCCATTTTGAATTCTTAATGTGTACACGCTGCAAGTTTCTTCAAATTTGGAATTTCTTCATACTGTACGCGTTGCAAATTTATCTTTAATTTGGTATTTTTCTCTTGTTATACACGTTGAAAGTATATATATTAATGATAATTTATGGGTTAACTATGAGTTAATAATGGCATAATGAATAAGAGAGATGTAATTAGAAGGAGTTTGAGATGGAAACACAATGCTTAAAGTTATGGATTTTGTATTGATCAAGTTTTGAATTTCTTTCATTATGATTTAATTTTTGGAATTTCTTTTGAGGATCTTACTAAGTTATATTTATATAGCTTACTCCTTAATTACTTGCATGTCAATGGAGATACTGTTGCAAAGGGTGAAACTTGTCGCTGATAAGTTCGTTCCAATTGACTCTGTTGCTGAGGTAGGCTTTCGCATTATTCGTAGAGGCTACTATTTCAGCTCTATCTAGTATATCTTATGTTTTATTCTTGGGGTTTGCACGCTCGACAGTCAAACTAATATTGCTCTATTAGATGCTCCATGATCTTATTGTGGGATGTGGGCTAGAGATATTTTGGTAAGTGACCATTTTCCTTTCGTAACTCATTATATGATTTTGGTTTGATGGTTATTCCATGTTTATGAGTAGTGATAAAGTTTGTGTTGCACATATTGTATGTCAGTGCTTTGATTATTGGAATGCGTGTATGGATGATTGGTTCTCTCGACAAATGGTGTGAACGGGTTCTAGTCACATCTAGGAGGTATTTTAGATGTGACAAAGTTGGTATCAGAGCGTACACTTTAAGTCCCCAGTCATGGAGTAATGTTTGGTAGAATCTTGAACATAGGTATGTAGGCACCCATACTTATTATCTTGAGCCTACTAAACATTTAGGATGTATTCACTTTTCATTCCTTATTCGTGCATTGAGTTGAATCAAGTTTAACTTTTGAAAATTTTTTTCACAGATGGCTAAGAAATATGGCTCTTCTTGTAGTTCAATCTAATGCAGTTGTTGGACGTGATGGGGGACATGTACTACCTCTAGTGGCATTTAGGGTTGGTCTCATCCTACTAGGGCTAAGACTAGGGCACTTGCTGCTCCTCAACCAGGAGTTATGAATGGTGCACAGACCCGAGCCGCTGCCCAGAGCAAGTGCAGGAACAGGTTGTTCAGGATGCTCTACAAATAGTGCCAACTGTTGCACCTACTATCGCTTTACCTACAAATGTTATGATGAAGTTTTTGAATGTGTTAGATGCATTGGTTCCTAATCAGGGTGGAATCCTAGCTCCTCAGACTACTACACAAATGTAAAAACAAGTGCAATTGAATGTTGATGCAACTTAGACACCACATTTGGCCCCTCAACAAATTGGTCATCCAGTTGCAACTTTAAGACAACCCAAAGATCTTAAAATTTTCATAGACCTTAAGCCACCAGAGTTTGATACGACACCAGGTTCCATTGAGCCTCAAAAGTTCATTGGTCATTGTGAAATGATACTTACTACATTAGGGTTGAAAGAGACTCTTGGTGTGAAATTTACCACTTTGATATTCTTAGGATCTCTAGAGGCATGGTGGACTTCCATTCAACGAGGTAGACAAGAAGGGTCACCACCTATCATCTGATTAGAGTTTTTAGCAATGTTTAAGGATAGGTTTATTCCACTGAGCAAACAAGATGATATAAGATATCAGTTCCATGATCTGTGTCAGGGAAATATGACAGTTACAAAGTATGAGGCTAAGTTCACTGAATTGTCTAGGTATGACCCATTTTTTATTGCAGATCTAGGCGAGAAAGTGAGAAGGTTTGTGGATGGACTAGAGCACCGTTATCGTGGTCTTATGATATAAGATGTGTGAACTGGTACACATTCAGATATGGTTAACACTGTTCTTCACTGTGAGTCTTATTAGAAGATGGAGAAAACTGAGCAAGAAAGAGAAAAGGAACTCAATACAAGTGGATTTAGTGATGTTCTATCAGGAGGCAAAAGTGGATTTCACCATGGGCAGTCTAGGCCTACCCAGTCAAAGTCGGAGGGTGCAATCTTCTAAGAGTGATTATCCAGCTATACAAGGTCAACAACGGATGCAGAAAAAGGGTGATAATTCATCTCAGTTCGAACAACATCCAAGGTGTTTTAATTATAGTAGGAATCATAGTGGTTGTTGCTTTGGTATTGATGGTCCTTGTTTTACTTATGGTGAAAGAGGTCATATTGTTAAATTTTGTCTTAAGGGAGATTTTGGTACTAGTCATGCTACTACACAGGTGCAGAGGAATGTGGCATATACTCAGGCTCATATTCAGCCAACTAGGCCGGTCCACAAGGTGCTCGTGGATAGGGTCGGCGGGGTGTACAGGCTGCTCAGGGAGCATGTGGACCAGCAAGATTATTTACTATGGCCAAACAGGATGTCGAGGGATCTAATACTGTCATCATAGGTATTATTATTATCAATTCTCATGAGGCATATGCTCTTATTGATCCTGATTCTACGTAGTCGTATGTATCCCCGTCTTTTGCTATATCTTTAGAATGACGAGTTGAGACTCCTAATGTGCCATATATGCTTATGACTCCAGTAAGAGACACTTTGTCAGTGGATAGAGTGTATAGAGATTATGTTATATTTGTGCATGGCAAAGACATAATAGTTGCTCTATTAGAGTTGTTGCTATCTTACTTTGATATAATTATGGGCATGAATTGGTTAGCATCATGTTATGCTTTGGTTGATTGTCATGCTAAACTGGTACATTTTAATTTTCCTGGAGAATCATCTTTAGTATGGAAAGGTATGACTTCTCTGACATGGGGAAAGATAATATCTTATGTAAAGGCATGTTGTATGATTAATCATGGGTGTTTTGATTTTATTGCTATTAGCCATGATACTCGAGGGGAAGATATTCTATCGATAGCATTTCAGTTGTGCAAAAATTTGTTGATGTGTTTCCAAAAGACTTACCTGGGCTACCTCTGATGAGAGAAATTAAGTTCAACATTGATTTAGTATCAGACATTCAACCTACCTCTATTCCTTCGTATCGTATGGCTCCAGCTAAGTTGAGAGAATTAAAGGTCCAACTCCAAGAACTACTTGATAAGGGGTTCATCAAGCCTAACACATTGCCTTGGGGTAGTCCAATATTATTTGTGAAAAGAAAGATGGCACGATGAGAATGTACATCGACTACAAGCAGTTAAATAAGGCAACAATCAACAATAAATACATGTTGCCTCGTATTGATGATCTATTCGATCAGCTACAGGGCTCTACTCAATTTTTCAAAATTTTTTTGAGATCAGGTTATTATCAACTGAGAATAAAGATCGAAGATACCTCAACGACAGCCTTTCAGACCAAGTATGGGCACTTTGAATTTTTGATGATATCTTTCGGATTAACTAACGCACTTGTACCATTTATGGATCTTATGAATAGGGTATTCAAGCCATACTTAGACTAGTTTGTGATTGTATTCATTGATGATATTTTGGGATGAGACTGTGCATGAATATCATTTGAGAATTGTATTGCAAACACTTAGGAAACGAAATCTTTATGCTAAGTTCTCAAAATGTGAGTTTTGATCGGGAACAGTTTCCTTTTTAGAACATGTGGTGTCACAAGACGGGATTCAAGTCGATCCAAGAAAGGTAGACATTGTTCGAGATTGGTCTCGACCTAATACTTCTATAGAGATTCACAGTTTCTTGGGACTAGCTGGATATTAAAGATGGTTTGTTGAGGATTTTTCAAAGATAACCGCTCCATTGACACATTTAACTCAGAAATGTGTGAGTTTTCAGTGGTCAGATTGATGTGAAGAGAGTTTCCAAAAATTAAAGACTGCATTGACTATAACTCCTATTTTGACCTTACCTACGGCAGAGCGTGGTTTCACCATTTGTTGTGATGCATCTAAAGTCAGATTGGGATATGTCTTAATACAAAATGGTAAAGTAGTGGCTTATGTTTCTCGACAACTAAAGAATCATGAGAAGAATTATACAACGCATCATTTACAATTGGTCACAATAATATTTGCATGCAAGATATGGCGTCACTATCTTTATAGTGAGTTATATGAAGTCTATACTAATCACAAGAGTTTGCAATATATTTTCAAGCAAAAAGATTTGAATCTGAGGAAACAATGATGGTTGGAGTTACTTAAAGATTAAGATCTTACTATCTTGTATCATCCTGGAAAGGAGAATGTGGGGGCAGATGCTTTAAGTAAAAAGTCTATAGGCAGCTTGGCTTGGATTGCTGTTGAAAAGCAACTTATGGCTAGGGATATTCAATCTTTAGCCAATCGGGGAGTTTAAATTGATCATACATTGCCTGGCGGGTTTCTTGCAGGTATGATGATGTAATCATCCTTAGTTGGAGAAGCCAAGGCTTTCCAATATGACGATCCTCAACTTGCTAGATTACAAGATCGAGTGTAGAGCGGAGGCCTAAAGTTGTTCTCAATTGATGGCGAAGTTGTTCTCAATTGATGGCGAGGGCGTTTTGTGTCAACATGGTAGATTGTGTATACCCATGGTGGGTAAGGTAAAATAGCTAATACTTGAAGAGGCTTATAGCTCGCGATACTCCATCCATCCAGGTGCTTCAAAGATGTATCAAGACTTGTGTGGTTTGTACTGATGGAAAGGTATGAAAGTTGATATTTTGAAGCATGTGACTAGTTGCTTGAATTGCCAATAGGTGAAATATGAACATCAAAAACCTGGTGAAGTAATGCAAAACTTGATGAGTGGGAAAGGATTTCCATAGACTTCATTATGGGTTGCTGAATACTTTCAAGAAGCACGACTCAATTTGGGTGATTGTAGACATACTCACAAAATCTACCCATTTCATACCAGTTCAGGTTACTTATACTGCAAAATAATTAGCAGATATTTACCTTCAAGAGATAGTTCAGTTTCATGAATTGTCCATTTTAATAATATCGGATCGAGGTGCACAATTCACTGCTGAGTTTTGGAAGTCTTTTCAGAAATCGTTGGGATCACAAGTTAAGTTGAGTACAACTTTTCATCCCTAGAATGACGGACAGTCTGAGCAGGTCATTCAGATTTTGGAGGACATGCTTAGAGCTTGCGCGATTGATTTTGGTGGACATTAGGATGATCAATTATTGTTGGCAGAATTTGCTTATAATAATAGCTACCAATCGAGTATACAAATGGTAACGTATGTAGCTCTATATGATTGCAAGTGCGATCACTTATTGGATAGTTTGAACTTGGCGAAGCACAATTACTAGGTCCAGACTTGGTTCAACAGGCCTTAGAGAAAGTTGCAGTGATACGAGAATGACTTCGAACAACACAAAGTAGACATAATCTTATGCAGATAAGAAAGTTCGTGATGTGAAGTTTTTAAAGGGTGAAAAGGCCTTTTTGAAAGTTTTTCCTATGAAAGAAGTTATGAGATTTGGTCGAAAAGGTAAGTTGAGTCCTAGATATATTGATCCTTATGAGATTTTAGATCGAATTAGATTGGTGGCATACCAACTTGCTTACTTTCGAGATTGTCCGCTGTGCATCTTGTATTTCACGTGTCTATTCTTCGACGATATGTTCGTGATGATAGCCATAAGATTAATCTAGAAGATGTGGAGCTTGATGAGAATTTAGCATATGAGGAAGGTCTGATATCTATTTTGGATAAGCAAATGCGACAATTGAAGTTAAAGAAGATAGTTTTAGTGAAAATGTTATGGCACAATCATCCAACCGAAGAGGTTACATGGGAGTCTGAGGTGGATATATGAGAGAGATATCCTCACCTATTTGACACTTTAGGTATGAGTTTAGACTCGTTCGAGAACAAATGTTATTTTTAAGTAGGAAAGAATGTAACAACTCTTATTTTTTTAATGAAGGGTTAATTGGTAATTATATATATATATATATATATATATAGGCTAAGCCCTCTAATTTTTTATTCAATCTGTTGCACGCAGCAAATTCAGAATAATAGGGCAGTCTTCTTTTCTCTTCTTTCATTCCTTTCTTTTGGAAGAAAACACAGAGCTCACAAGGTGATTTGAGGAAGTTCATGCATAGAATTAACTCAATCTTTGTACCACTATTTTGAGTGATAAAGTACAAGTATTTTCTTATTGTTGTGTACTTTTGTTAGTTGAAAACATATTTACCCAAATTTTCACTAATTAAATTTTAACAATGAGATTAAGAATACCTTTACTTTTAATTTATAGTCTAAGTTATTATCTATTAAGGTTTAACTCTAAACTTGAAGGTCAAAGATATGGATACTTGAGTTTGACCAACATAATTAATATCGATAATCAATATTTTTCATAGATTAAGGAAAGTGGGGGCTTCCACATTAATAAGGTAAGTGAGACTTTAAGCTTTAGTGTTTGCTTTTCAAATATGCTTAAAAAAATATTTTCTCTGCCTGGTGCATGTGTTGGGACAAGCATGTGCTTCACAGGGTTGGTATTCTTTAATCAGCCCTCGATATGCTATTTTTGAGAAGAATATCAAATATTTTTAATAAGTTCTATATGGTGTGATGCTGGATACCTTTCTTTATTACTGTGATGTGGTTATTAGGTGCATACATAGCTGTCTTAATATATTTGGGGCATACCCATGCTGCCATAATGTTTTAGGGGCTTTATCTACACTATCGTGGTATACTTTTAGAGCATTATAAATGTTGTCATGGACTTGTCGGGATGATGGTTTAATCTCCTTCATTGTTGTTTATGACAAGTTCCGAGTGTGGATTGAATTGATACATGTAATAACCTTTTTGAATATTTATTTGAACTTATTAAGCTTATTATGAAGTATATTTTTGTGTATATTATTTATGTATATCTGTAATGCAGATGTATTTTATAACTCTTGTTGTAGGGGTATTAAAGTAGCGAATCGAGGATCATATTGGGTTATATTTATATATAGTCCACTCTTTACTTGCATGTCAATGCAGATACTGTTGTAGAGGGTGAGACTTATGGCTGATAAGTTCGTTCCTGTGGACTCTGTTGTTGTGGTGGGTCTTCGCATTATTCATGGAGGCTACTAATTCAAATCTATCTAGTATAGCTTATTTTTTTTTGGGGGGGGGGGGGTTTTGCATACCCGAAAATTAAATT
>DF361405.1:34887-47797 GCA_000787875.1 Solanum virginianum | reverse complement strand
GATCGGTATGTAAACATCCATACCCATCTTCGGGAGGCTAAGGGGCAGTTATTAGGAAAAACTATCATGGCTTGCTTCTATTCATGCATTTCTCCAAATCTCATGTTTTGAAAGCATCTAATCTATTTTTTCTATGCAAATGCTAGTTATTAGATCTCAACAATCAATGGGAGAGCCTCAGTTAACTGATGTGACTACCACTCATGGTTGAGACACGTCTCGTGATAGGGCCAGGGGCCAAGTACTTGCTAGAGGGGCAACTTCACCTAGAGGACAGACTATATTGGCTTCTCTAGAGCCTGATTATGAGCCAGAAGGGCCTTCAAACCCTACTCCACCATCTTTAGCCCTAGATGCTACACCCTCGGTCTAGGAGTTGCTTTCAAGGGTATTGGCTAGACTAGAGAGAACCCTTCAATCCCCAGTTATTACTGATGCACCAATTTCTATAGTGTCAATTGGCCTTTCTATAGCTCTAGCAAAGACATATTTGATTCATTTGGGTCCTTCTTCAGCCCCCAACAAATCTCCTTTTGACTGCTATAATTTCGCCTCAAACATCTAGGCCGAGTTTGGGTGGACGGTTTAAGAGTTTAGATATTGCTCCATCTAGTGCACTACCCCTATTTTTGGTACCCCCATCTTCTACAAGTCCTGCTATGTCCATAACTGAGTAGAAGAGTTTTGAGCGGTTTATGCAGTTGGCTTCCCCATGATTGGACGGTACCCCTGGTAACAGTGCTTATGATTTCTTATCAGGGTGTTAGGATTTGCTATGTAATTTGGCCATCCTTGAGTTACATAGAGTTGCTTATACCTCCTACCAGTTCATCAGCCTAGATAAGGAGTGGGGGCGACCTGTTAGATCTCTAGCCGTGACATGGGAGCTATTCATAAAGGTATTCTTGGAGAAATTCGTCACATATAGCCTTTAGGACAATCACCAGGATGAGCTTCATAGACTTCAGCAGGGTTCTATTTCGATTTTGGACTATAAGGCCAAATTTCATACTTATATGACTTGTCTAGTATCCTTATCGATTTCAAAGGGATTTGACAATTTACCAAGGGATTGATACGGTATCTTCAAGAGGCTACAACATCCTTTGTTTTGGCTGGAGGCACATTTTAGAGTGTAGTGGATCATGCTCATATGATAGAGCACATCAGGCATGATAAACATGGTGTCGGGAAGAGGTTCCATTAGCACGATTAGTTTAGTGGACCACCACCATATGATTGGGAGTTTTAGAGGCAGGGCCACCAATGCCGAGTAGTCCATATAGTCATCCCTGCAGTTGATAGTGCAGACAGATCCAGGTCTACTCAGATAGGTCAAGATATTTCATCTAGTGTAGCCAGACATGGTGGCTTTTCAAGGTAGCCATCTCAGGGGCGAGAGGCCAGGGCTTGCTATAGTTGTGATGAGGTTGCACATTTGTTCAGGCAATACCCTTATCATGTATCTTCCACTCAGGCTTCAAGATCTCAACTAGCTCGTCCAGCCTCAGCACCTGTATCTAGAGACATACCCCAGGCCATGAAGGGTGGTACCAGAGGAGGTCATGGTATAGTGAGAGGTGGAGCCCATGGAGGCCCATAGGTTTATGGGGTTTTTAGAGACTGCTATGCTATCCTAGATAGAGTCCAGACAGAGGCCTCTGATACAGTTATCACAGGTGTGGTTTTGGTGTGCCATTATTTGACTTTAGTTTTATTTGATCTAGGCTCTATTTATTCCTATGTGTCAACCTATTTTGCTTTTGATATTGATATTATGTGTGAGCCGATTGCTGAACCTATTTGTTCTTCCACCTTGGCAGTGAATCATTAGTGGTGAATCGAGTTTATCGAGTTTATGGATTTTATAGGAAGAGATACGGATACTGACTTGACATTGTTAGATATGGTTAACTTTGATGTGATATTAGGTATGGATTGGCTGTCACCTTATTATGCTATTCTTGACTGCCATTCAAAGATCGTGAACTTATCTTGCCCCGACTTGCCTCAGTTGGTGTGGACCGGAGTACCAACCTTCTATCCTAAGGGTGTTATTTCTTACATACATGCCCGTAGTTGATGGAGAAGTAATGTTTGGAATTTTTGGCTTATGTTCATGCCTATTCTCATGAGCCACCATCAATGGAGTTCACCAGGGTTGCTAGAGAATTTATGGATGTATTTTCGACTGACTTACTTAGTGTTCCACCTGATCGTAATTGATACAAAGTCGGGCACTAAGCCTATATCTATTTCCCCCTATCGGATAGCTACAGCTAAATTGAAAGAGTTGATAGAGCAATTGGAAGAATTGTTGAAAAAGGGATTTATTCATCCAAGTGTATCTCCCTAGGGTGCTCCTATTTTATTTGTGAAGAAGAAGGATAACACTATGCATATGTGTATTGACAATCGCCAACTGAACAAAGTGACCATCAAGAATAATATCCTTTGCCTCATAATTGTGATCTTTTTGACCAATTATTGGATGCCTCAGTATTCTCAAAAATTGATTTGAGGTCCGGTTATCATCAGGTAAGAGTTTCAGAGTCTGATATTCCGAATACAACTTTTAGGACCTGTTATTGGCACTATGAGTTCGTGGTTATGTCGTTCGGGTTGACTAATTCCAGATATGTTGTTAAAAGACAACATTTTTGATACTTAAAACTTGGAATTTTGTGTGTTCTCAAAGCGTTGTTAGTGGGTTTGATGTGGTTTTATGTTGATTTTGTAGGACGACAGGATTTAGTATGATTTTGGGCAAAGTTCTGCAGAATTGAAGTTTTCGATGATTTATGAATAACTCTATGGGTCGTGGTTCACTCTATGAGCTGTAAGTTAGTTTTGTGAGTCAGATCCAGTGATGGGCCACATTTCAGATGTTACATCCATGAGTTGTCAGATGAACCATAGATCTCTTCATGACCCATAGATGGTTTCGTATGTTGAAGATCATAAATCATGCTGAATGCTGAAGTATTGTCAGACAAAGTCACTTATGACTCGTAAGTTTGAAGATGGGTCGTAGATAAGGTCATGCCTGGAGCATCAATGTTTTGAAGAGTTTTAGAAAAGCTAGCAAACAAAACCCTTTACGGGCTGTAAGTTCAAAGATCGTGTGTAACAAGGTCTTATAAGTTGAAGCTTGCTTTCGGAAACTATAGAGTACGAAGCTCACGGACAGGCCGTGAGTTCACCTACAGCCCATAACTTCGTCTGTAGAAGTTGTCGAATCCAATTTTCCTATTTCTTTTTGGATTTATATTTTACTCATTACAAATAGGTTTTTTAAGGTTTTTTTGAGAAGAGACACATGAGAGAGGACAAAAATGACTTGAGAACTCATATTTTGTGGTTTTTTCAGTATGATTTCTTGTGAAGAATTTTGGATTCCTTGTTCTTACATTAATCATTGTAAGTGTTTAATCATGCTATTCCATAACAAGATTTCGTATCTACAGTGATCATGCATAGCTAAATCCGCAACTAGGGTTATGGAAACCATGAAGAACTAACAAGGTAAAACTGGATAATCCATAATTCTTAGAAAGTATCCATGCATGTATTAATAATCCCTTCATTTAGAATGCTTTTTAATGGTGACCAATGTTAGAACTTAACTAATTCTTACTTGCTAGATCAAGGTGGCAATGAATGAGATTAGGGAATAATTCACAGTATTCAATATGATCCCTCTCGTCTAATCAACCTAACCGGATCAAGGGGTGGTTGTACTGGAACAAAAGGTAAAGATTAGTAATGTCACCCTGTGCGGATTGATCAAATCATGTAGTCAAATTTACCTCTCCCTAATCAAAGGGTTTGGTAAACATAACTTAGCAGTTCTGCATGCTACCAAAAAGATTACAATTATCTGGCTATACTAAGTTAGGAATTCACGTGGAACGCAATACCCTAGTTACTTCACTCACTGAATTCGCAACAGGTTCTTCTAGTTTAGCTTTATTTACTGCATTTACAAACCCCCCCTTTCGGTAGATAAGTAGCTTATTCATCTAAATTGCTCATAATTACTACGGGTCTAGACCATATTCCCTGTGAGTTACACCCTGAACTTAGTTAGGTTATATATTTTGACAGCGACCGCTTATATCTTCAAAGGAAGGTGTAGTTTGTGAAATATCAAAATTTTGGCACTGTTGCTGGGAATTACGACTTTTAGGCTGGTTTTGTCACGACCCAAGCCTAGGGCCTAGACATGACATGACAAATGGAAAGTCCAAAGATAATCCAAACAAGCCTCTTAACATATCTTGTACACATCCTTGATTGCGGAAATGAAAATAAACATCAACAAGAGTCAAGTATAAAAAGGGAAAGGGTACTAAGGGAAGTCTTTCATAAACATATAAACCTAAGAAGAGTCAAGCTCAAAGCATATATAAACTTAGTATCCAACAACACCTCTACTTTAGAATGGAGCGGGGGCCAAGACACTTCCTGTGCTCACCCTCATAATAATAAGCATCCAACATAAGGAATAAGTCTCATCATAGCATGAAATAAAGTAGATATTCTCCTTGGAGTTGAGGACTCACCAAATGCCTTCTTAGAGAATCGAACTAACCACATGGAGGAGAATAATCAAAAGGAGCTTCGGTTCCTACATGATGATAGCATGTAAGCAAAGAGTATACATTAGTATGTTTGAATATACTAAGTATGCGAGATGCAATGCAGCAAAGAGATAAGCCAATATATTCAAAATGCATAATCATAATCAATGGATATATGATCTCAATATGACATGCATGATCAATTCTTGTAATTAAACATGTTTGTAAATTATTTAACTTGCATAATATATGATACGTGTGTGGGAGGAGACCTTAATTGACATAGACCAAGTAGCTACAACTTGGAATCCAAGGCATGGCACCTCTTTGGTATAGGTGTCCGGGTATGACACCCCCTGTTGAAGTGTGGTCTACTTGCCAAGGGAAATAAAACATGATAACATGAACTAGATGGTTCTATTAGTATATCAAGGGTAAAATATATAATCTTATGGTGGCACGTACTTTAGATATTAAAGGCTTTATATAAGGACTCCTTGTATCGATGCCCCATCTTAAGCCTCAATTGGTGCTAAGTCTAATCCCACTAAATACTTGAAATAATCATACTTTAATCTTAGCATGAGTAACTTGTAAGATATATGATATCTTGATATGAGTAGCTCTTTAACATGCTTGACCTCTGCTAGTGAGCCTCACTTTAACATGAGAGTAGATAATAATCATACATGATCCCTTGCTTTGATATGAATGGCTCCTAAGAGGTTAAAATCTTGAAATAGGGCTCAACTTGATACTTGTAAAATCATAGATACTTTTCATGAATTCAGTACATTCTTGAAAGCCCTGAATCATCATGAAATCACTTGACTTATAAATCATGTAATAGTTTATCCACAACTTGAAAATTCTTGTCATGTAATTTCATCAAACATGTAGTGGGTTCATGACACTTGTTAAAATCATGTAACTCAAGAGTAAAACAAGAAGAGTAAACTAAATTTAAATCAAAATCAACCCACCAATATTGTAGTAAAACCCTCATGTAGGGTATCTTGAAATCCATCATAAAAGCTCATAATAGTTCATAGTTTCATAACTCAAATCATACATAGTCTTAATAGATAAAAATCAATTCATAGAATAACCTTGAAATAGATATTCATGCATAATCAACACTTACTTGATAAAACCCCAACATAATTTATGTTCATATTTCATAATAAAATATACTTATAAGTAATACAACTTGAAATCATGCAATTTTCATAAAAAGAGAAGGTTGTGCTCCATGGGTGAAAGGATCCATGGATGAAGACCCACATACCTTAAACCTTGAATTTCTTAAAATGAACTTGAAGGAGTCTAGAAGCTTGAGATGGGTTCTTAAGTCCCAAAGTTGAGCTTGAAATCCTTGAATTTGAATGAGAGATTTGATAGAGTCTTGGAGAGGTTTTAGAGAGGGTTTTGTTAGTTATAGAGTTGAAAAATGGCTAAGTATGAAAGATTCCATGTTTATATTGGCATGGGGCTATTACCCCAATGCCCTTGGATGAAATGAGAAAATTGGGGAAAATGTTACACTGGTCCACGCCCCAGGCGTGACGCAGACCAGATGCACAGGAGTTATTTACACTAGTCCACTCAGCCACTGGAAATCGAAAATTAGCGAAAATTAATTTTTGCTATGGGGCTTCTAAAATTTGGATTATACCAATTTCTCACTCAATTTTTTTCTAATCAAGAATATGAAGTGGGATTTTTGAAGTCATGCACAGATTTTAAGATATATAAAAATTACAATTATGGGACACTCTGAAGCACATGAGAGATGTTTTACTTTCACAACTTTTGCTCCAAGAAACTCCAAGTTTAGGTATATGGGTCTTCATCCATGGATCCTTTCACCCACGGAGCCTAATCCTCTATTTTATGAAAAATTTCATGATTTCAAGATGTATTCTTCATGGGTATCTTTTATTATGCATTATGAATATGGGTTATGATTGATTTTATCAAATATTGAGTATTATGTATGAATTGCTATTGAAAGCTTATTCTATCAGTTGATTAGAAACTATTGAAGCTATGCATGATATGAACTATGGAAACTATGTCACATTGTAAACTTTAGATGGATTTCATGACACCCAAAAATAGGGGTTTTACTATTATATTGGTGGGTTGAATTGTATGACTTTAAAATAATTTAATTTCACTCTTTCATGTCTTATACTATCTAATTACATGATTTTGAGCATGTGTTCATGTACCCACCATTTTTTACTAAACTACATGAAAAGGATTCTTAAGTTGATGAACTATGGCATGATTTGCAAGTCAAGTGTTTTCATTATAATTATGGGATTATAATTATGGGCTCCCAGGCATGTATTAAACTCATGAAGGTTTCTATGATTTACAAGTGACAAGTTGAGACTTATTCTATAATTCTACCAGCAAATTATATAATTATGGGCTCCCAGGCATGCATTAAAATAATGTAGGTTTCTATGATTTACAAGTGACAAGTTGAGACTTATTCTATAATTCTACCAGCAAATTATATCTATTTAAGGGGTCAAGCATGATTACAATTTTACCCTCATGTTCAAGCTAAGCTCACTAGTAGGGTCAAGCATGTTACAATCTCTACCCTCATGTCAAATGCAATACCTACTAGAAGGGGTAAAGTCCATGTATTGTTTTCTACCCTCTAGGATAAGGTATATGCCCATGTAGGGGTCAAGTATGTGAATGAACTACTCATGCCAAGTTATCATGTCTTTTACAAGCTATTCATATTATGATTAAACCTATGATTATTTCAAGTAATCCATGAGATTAGACTTAGCATCGATTGAGGCTTAAGGTGGGGGCTTGACTCAAGGGGCCCTTATATAAAGTCTTAGTATCTAAACTATGTGCCACCATAGGATTATATTATTTTCCTAAAAGGTCTTACTAGTGGATCCATCTAGGTCAAGCTACCCATAAAGTGGGGTCAAGTGTGGTTTACCTTGGCAAGTAGACCACACCTTTTCTGATGGGGTGTTATGCGTCGGGATTCCAAGTAGTAGTTCGCTTGGTCTTATATGTCGGTTAAGTCCTCCTCCTACATATGTATGTTATACTATACAAGTTGAATGTTTACATGGATGTTTTAATACAAGCATTGATCATACAAGTCATATTGAGTTTATATCCATTGATTATGATTATGCATCTTGATTATTATTGCTTATGTCTTTGTAACATTGCACCCCACATACTTAGTACATTCCAAGTACTAACGCATACTTTATGCCTATATGATATCACCATGTAAGGACCAGAGCTACAATTAATCATCATCCTCCACGTAGCTAGTTGACTTGTTTGAAGAAAGCCTTTGGTGAGTCCTCAACTCCGGGGATAATATCTAGTTTTCTTTCTTGCCTTTTCTTTACTAAGACTTGTATAACTTTTTGGATACTTATTATTTGAGGGTGAGCCAGGGAAGTGTCTTGGCCCACGTTCCATTCACTAGTATAGGTGTTATTGGATAATATGATTGTCTATGTTTTAAGATTGACTCCTTTAATGTCTAAGTTATTGTCAAAGACTTGCCCAAAGATTCAAGCTAACTTTCCTGAAAAGTTAGACCTACCCATCCCTAATGAGCTCAGCAAGAGGCCTTGGTGGCCCGATGGTGCCCCCTTAGTCCTGCTTCCCTTTTTGTTATTGTCTCATCGAATTTTGTTGATATTGCCTCGGCAACCAAGGATGTGTATATAATATGCTAAGAGGCTTATTTGGGGTCCCTTCGGGTTCCCCATTCGTCGTGTCACATCTAGGCCCTAGGCTTGCGTCGTGACACCAACTTTCCTAAAAAATTATAGTGATCTGTCCATAACGAGCCTGGTAAGAGGCCTAAGTGGCCTGCGGTGCCACAAGAGGCTAGGTAGGATGTTATGGACCAAACAATAGAAAATAGGAAATTTCTGTTGTTTTCGTATGTGTAAGCCAATGGTTTACGGTGCTGCCCGGGAATTCAAGCCAACTTTCTCAAAAAATTACACCGACCCACTTGTAATGATCCCAACAAGAGGCCAAGGTGGACAGGCGGTGCCATAGGACGCCTAGTAAGATTTTATGGGCCAACTAATTGGAAACTGATATTGGAAGTTGTTTGTGGTGTTTGCCCACAGTTTGTGGCACTGCTAAAGAATTTGGGCCAACTTTCTCTAAAACTTACACTGACCCATTCGTAACGAGATCATCAACCGGATTAGGTGCCCCGGCGATGCTACAAGGTACCTAGTAGGATTTTATAGGTCAAGCAAAAGGAAAAAAATGATTTTGATCATTTTTTGTAGGTGTTAGCCCACTATTTATGGCGTTGCTAAGGGATCCTAGCCAAATTTCTCAAAAAGTTACATTGCCCATCTATACCAAGCCCGACGAGAGTCCCAAGTGGCTCGGCGGTGCCGCAAGATGCCTGGTAGGATTTTATGGGCCAAGCAACAGGAAATAGGCTATTTTGGCAGTTTTTCATAGATGTTAACCCACAGTTTATGGCGCTGCCTGGGGATTCAAGCCAATTTTCCCATAAAATTACACTAGCGTGTCCATAACAAGCCTAGCAAGAGGCCTAGGTGTCCCGTTGGCATCGTAGGATGTTTGGTAGGATTTTATGGGCTAAGCAACAGAAAATAGGCAACTTCGACAGTTTTTCGTGGGTATTAGCCCATAAATTATGGCACTGCCTGTGGATCTAAGCCAACTTTCCAAAAAAATCATATTGTACCCATCCATAATGAGCCCAAAAAGAGGCTCAAGTAACCCTATGGCACCGCAGGACGCCTTGCAGGATTTCATGAGCCAAGCAACAAGAAGCGGGCGATTTTGGTAGTTTTTCATAGGTGATGGTTTGTGGCACTTCCTGGTGATCCGAGCCTAATTTCTTGAATAATTACACCGAGTTATCTGTAACGAGCCCGAAAAGAAGCCTAGGTAGACCGACAGCGCCGCAAGACTCCTGGTATGATTTTATGGGCCAAGCAACAAGAAACAAGCAATTTCAATAATTTTTTATGGGTGTTAGCAAACGCCCAATAGGATTTTATGGGCCAAGTAACAAGAAATAGTCTATTCGGATAGTTTTTCGTGGGTATTAGCCCATTGTTTGTGGCGCTGCCCAAAGATCATCCGAGCTAACTTTCCTTAAAAATTACACCGACCCATCCATAAAGAGTCCACCAAAAGACCTAAGAGGCCAGCGATGCCGCAGGATGCCTAGTAGGATTTTATGGTACAAAAAACAAAAATAAGGCAATTTCGACAGTTTTTCATGGGTATTAGCCCATGGTTTGTGGCGTTTCCCAAGGATTCGGGCCAACTTTCTCGAAAAATTACACCAAATTGTCCATAATAAGCCCAAAAATGACTTAGGTCGTCTGACAGCGTCGCAAAATACATGGTAGGATTTTATGGGCCAAGTAATAGAAAACAGTCGATTTTAGTAGTTTTTTTGGGTGTTCTCTTGGTCGTGAATATCTGAAATGGTTGTTTGCTATTCAAGAATTCTTGTTTAGGCAGCCCACGATTTGTGGCGCTGCCCGAGGATCGAAGACAAATGTCTTAAAAACTTACACTAACACATCCATAACGAGCCCGAAAAGAGGCCCAAGTGGCCCGGTTGTGTCGCAGGATGCTTGGTAGAATTTTATAGGCCAAGGAACAGGAAACATGCGATTTCGGTAATTTTCGTGGGTGTTACCCCAGGATTTATGGCTCTTCCCATGGATCCATGCTACCTTTCCTAAAAAATTACACTAATTTACTCATAATGATTTTGAAAAAAGCTCAGGTGCCCCAGCAATATTGCAGGATTCCTGATAGAATTTTATAGGTAAAGCAATAAGAAAGAAGAGATGTCGGTAGTTTTTCATGGGTGTTAGCCCATGGTTTATGGTGCTGCCCAAAGATTCAAGCTAACTTTCCTGAAAAGTTAGACCTACCCATCCCTAATGAGCTCAGCAAGAGGCCTTGGTGGCCCGATGGTGCCGCGGGATGCCTGGTTGGATTTTATGGGCCAATCAACACGAAACAGGCAATTTCAGTAGTTTTTTGTGGGTGTTACCTCACGATTTATGGTGCTGCTCGAGGATCTAGGCCAAATTTCCCAAAAAATCTCACTGAACAATCCATAGCGAGCTCTATAAAAGGCCTAGATATCCCAACAATGTCGGAGGGCGCCTGATATGATTTTATGGGCCAAGCAATAGGAAATAGGAGATTTCAGCAGTTTTTTATGGGTGTTAGCCCATGATTTGTGGCGCTGCCAGGGGATCCAGGCCAACTTTCCAAAAAAATCATACCTGACCGTCTATAATGAGCTCGGAGAGAGGCCCAGGTAGCTCAGTGGTGTTGCAGGATGCCTTGCAGGATTTTATGGGCCAAGGAACAGGAAATGGGCAATTTCAGTAGTTTTTCATGGGTGGTAGCCCATGATTTGTGGTGTATCCCTGTGATCTAGGCCTACTTTCTCAAAAACTTACACCAATCCATTCGTAAAGAGCTCGTACAGGTGGCCCAAAGGTACCACGGGACTCCTGGTATGATTTTATGGGCCAAGCAACAAGAAACAGGCGATTTCAGCAATTTATCGTGGGTATTAACCCACAATTTATGGCATTGCCTAGGGATAAGTCAACTTTCCTGAAAAATTTACATTGACCCATCTGTAACAAGTCTGGCAAAAGACCTAAGCGGCTCGGCGGTGCCATAGGATGCCTAGTAGGATTTTATGGTGCAAGAAACAGGAAACAGATGATTTCAGTAATTTTTCCTCGGTATTAGCCCACAGTTTGTGGCGCTACCCTGGGATCTAGGCCAACAATCCTAAATCATTACACCAACCCATCCGTAACAAGCCCGGCACGAGGCCCAAGTGGCCTGATGGGGTCGCAGGATGCTTGGTAGAATTTTATAGGCCAAGCAATAGGAAACAGGCGATTTCGATAATTTTTTGTGGGTGTTAGCCCATGGTTTATGGCATTGCCCATGGATATGGGCCAACTTTCCTGAAATATTATAACGACTCATCTATATAAAGCTTGGCAAAAGGGCAAGTATCCTTGCTGCAAACGCCCAATAGGATTTTATGGGCCAAGTAACAAGAAATAGTCTATTCGGATAGTTTTTCGTGGGTATTAGCCCATTGTTTGTGGCGCTGCCCAAAGATCCGGGCTAACTTTCCCAAAAAATTATCGACACATCTGTAATGACCCTGGTAAAAGGCACAGGTAGCCTGACGGCTTCGTAGGACACCTGGTATGATTTTATTGTCCAAGCAACAGCAAACTAGTGATTTCAACATTTTTTCATGGGTGTTAGCCAATAGTTTCTGGCACTGCCTAGGGATCCGAGCCAACTTTCCTAAAGAATTACACCAATCTACCCATAATAAGCCCGATAAGAGGTCTAGGTGGCCTGGTGGGGCCGCAGAATGCCTTGTAGGATTTCATGGTATAAGCAACAAGAAAAAAGAGATTTCAGTAGTTTTTCATGGGTGTTAGCCTATAGTTTGTGGTGCTAGCTGGGGATCCGGGCCAACATTCCTGAAAATTACACTCACCCGTCCACAACGAGCCCAGCAAGAGGACTTGTCGATTAATTATTTACTAAGTTATATTAATTCTAATTATTTATCTACGTGGTGAATAATTAACCAAAAGAGATACTTTTACACAATCAATGAATGAATCAATCTAATATTATGGTTTAGCTAATAATCATGTTTAGCCTCAATTTCATCAAATTATTTTATTATCTAGTTGCTGATTCACTGGGTTTAAATTACCTAAATAAGGTTGCAAGCCTTTGTCGGTCTACCGTTATTGACTGTCTAACTACATTTTTGAACTGGGAAAGACACATCAATAAAAGTATTTTAACGTTATCTTCCTGTATTATGAACCAAATCCTAGTGTTATTTACAATCTAACTACATCTTTGAGTGGTGATAGACACATCAATAAAAGTGCTTTAACATTATATTCCTGTATTATGAACCAAGCGAGGTGTAAGGATAGTTGTCATGGGTCTCCCTTACACGAATCAATCTAGTTTCCTAGTCGAACAAGCTCTCTATATTACTGTGTTCTATTCATTCCAACATCTCTCAAATCCAGTCTAGTTGGTCAGACTCTAAAGTATAGATAAATGCAATATATGAACAACTAATATGATAAACAAATATTTTGAATTAATAATGACTAAATAATCATTTTATTAGCTACCATAATCTTAGAACAAGAAGTTTAACTCCACATAGACATGAAGAAATTATCACAAATCATTCAAAGATAAATGTAAAAATC
>DF361405.1:23097-34643 GCA_000787875.1 Solanum virginianum | reverse complement strand
GATCATTAAAGCTCATAAAAAATCAAATAGGACCACCACTTTGGTTGATACAAATAATTTAGGCCATCCAAAAAAAATTCAATATACGCTTCCCAATCATTATGCAAGATGGAGAAATAAATAACAAACTTTTAACCTCCTAGCCTCAAAGAAGGGCTCTAACTCATCAAATTTAAATTTCCTCACCTACTCTCTCAAAGAAAGTTAATAACATCGCCTATCTATTATGAAACAAGTGTCATCACACAAGAAAAAAATAGTCTACGCATTCAATTCAAAAGATTGAATATAAATTAAGGACTTTGCATTAAAGAACAACTCCCACAGTCACAAAGAATTCACATGTAGGACAAAGAACCATAGGTTTGCCCATTATGTACATATCCACTAATTAAGCATGCTTGAATAGAATCAAATAGGACTTTAAGGAATTGTAATGTAGGCTAAGGGACGGGTAGGAAAACTATGCAATAGGGACTTACACTTCGCTAAGCACTTTGCACTTTTCGACTTTTCATCACTCATTATCTTCTTTTCTTTATTTTTTTTCAACCCTCTCAACAATATAATTATTTCACTAGCAATCTCATTTTATCAAGAACGTTTCACTTTTTTTTTCAAATATTTTTTTCTTTTTTTTTCATGACACATTCTTTCAAAGAGAGCTTTTTCATCATCATGTAGCTATCATTGATCACTTTTTACCACTTAAATATCTCCTTTCTTCAAATTTGATAATTATAATAAGTTTATGCTACAGTGCTCAAGGAAGTAAGGTGCAAAAACTAGGGATTCTACAAAATTAGACCAAGGTAAAAATATGGCTACCAACAAAAAAAGTTATAGGCTCAAAAGGGTTTATTAGTGATAAAATATCTGAAAAGGGCTAAAACTTTACAAGACAAATCAAAGAAAGTCTATTATCATCTCCTAAACAAAGCATTACTTTTTATTTCGCTTCAATAACATGCAGGGCAAGTTACTTATATGCAAAACATGAAATAAATATATTCTCACCACACATGGTACAAGTATCAATCAAGATGGATCAATTCCACTTCTAAGAGAGACAGAGTCATGACAAACTATGAAATAAAATAAGTTATATATAGAGTCACAACCATGAACCTAGAATCGAAAAGAAAAACTAAAGGGTGGGTTAAGTGTGCTTCTATTAATGAAAAAATTATTAAAAAATAAATAATTAAAAATATTTTTGTAATTTTTTGAAAAAAAATTAATTTTTTTAGTTTTATATTTTTTTAATTTTTATTTTATTTTTTTCTAAGAGATAAGTATATAAATCACACCTAAATCATATCACTTTTTTAACTTTCACACCTAAAGTATTAGCAGCTTGAGAAACACACCAAAACTATCACTTATTAGTTTGAGAAACACACCTCAGTGGTGTGTGTAATATAATCTCTCTTTTATTGGAGAAAATCTTGCCACATGGCATGCCACATTGGCAAAAATTAAATAGAAATATTAATATTAGTTAAAAGTAAAAGAAATAAAATTTAAAAATATTTTTCTCACCTACTCTATTGCCCCCGTGTACCACCCAACCAACCCCCAACAATCTCCGTCCCTTTTATTTTTTTATTTATTTTATAAAATATTTTTTAAAAGTTCAAACTTCAACCCCTACTCTACTCCTATCTTAAAAAAATAGATTTTTTAAAATAAATAAAATTCTATTCCACTTGCATCTAATCCTCCGTTCCTAATTTATTTTTATTTTTTTATATTTTTTTATAGATATGTACACATATTTTTAGAAAAAAATTTTTTTTCTACTTGTTTATCAAGTATAACAAAAATATAAAAATTATTTAAAAAATCTTGCGATAAATAAAAAATAATTTTCTAAAAATACTAAAAAAAATAAAAGCGGAGGATTAAGTGGGTAGCGTAGAATTATTTTTTCTAAAAAAATTAAAATAATATCTAGATTATTATTTTAAGAGGGAGATGAAATAAGAATTTTTTTAAAAAAAAGTACAATTTTTGTTTGGGGCATGTGGGGGGGTGTACGGTAAGAGAAAGTGGTGGAGTAGGGTAAGAAAAATATTTATATTTTATTTTATAATTATTTTTTAAAATAATAATATTTTAATATTTAATTTTAACTAATACTATAATTTATTTATTTTTTGCCATGATGGAATATTTTGTCCATGTAGAGTGTGATGTGGGATTTTTTTAAAATAAAAGAGAGAGTATAGCACACACACCATGGTGAGAGTGGAATAAAAAATTGAGATGTGTTTCTCAAACTAATAAGTGATAGTTTAGGTGTGTTTCTCAAACTTTCAATACTTTAGGTGTGAAATGTAAAAAAGTGGTATAGTTTAGATGTGTTTTGTATATTTATCTCTTTTTTTAATGTATATTAAAGAAACCCTAAAACACACTCCACACTAAACAATTTATTTGGAAGAATTCCCATCCCACACTTGAAAAGATGTTATATCCTCAAAGCATCAATTAAAATTTAAAACAAGGGTTAGGAAAACTCCTTGAGGCCTTTAGACCTAGCGAGAAGCATATTCTCTCAATATCCATCGAGGGTCGTACGCACCCCACACTTAAGTTCAAATTGCTCCTTTGCTTCAAATTTTGGGTACTTAGACTTCCACTAATCTGCAAGAAAAATAAAAAAACACATAAAAAAGACCCAAAAAAAGTGGCACTAAAAAAATTAAATTAAATTAAAAAGCTACGTGGTCAACCCAAGTGATATAGGGGTTCTTTTCAGAAGCCGGATGTCGAACCCAAAGGACTTGTCGATTAATTATTTACTAAATTATATTAATTCTAATTATTTATTTAAGCGGTGAACAATTAACCATGATGAGAAATATTTTTACACAATCAATGAATGAATCAATCTAAGATTATGGTTTACCTAATAATTAAGTTTAGCATCAATTTCATTGAGTTATTTGATTGTCTAATTGCTAATTCACAAGGTTTAAATTACCTAAACAGGGTTAAACGCCTCTGCCAGCCTACCGTTATTGACTACCTAACTACATCGTTGAGCGGGGATAGACACATCAATAAAAGTGCTTTAACGTTATCTTCCTGTATTATGAACCAGGCGAGGTGTAAGGGTAGTTGTCACAAGTCTTCCTTACACGAATCAATCTAGTTTCCTATTCGAACAAACTCCCTATATTACTGTGTTCTATTCATTCCAACATCTCTCGAATCCAAAATAAATAACTAATTTACTCCCTAGTTGGCTAGACTCTGAAGTATAGATATAAGCAATATATGAACAACTAATATGATAAACAAATATTTCGAATTAATAATGACTACACAATCATCTTATTAGCTACCATAATCTTAGAACGAGAAGTTTAACTTCATATAGATATGAAGAAATTACCACAAATCATTCAAAGATAAATGTCAAAATAAATATTAATGGAGAAGAAAAAATGAAACTAAAATTCTCTGGCCTTCACGACGGCTTCTATTTCTCTCTAGGTCAAAAGTTTTGGAAAACCTAATTTTATGAAATATTTATAGGTGTAGGAAAAAACCATAAAATAAAATAATTGAGTCCAAAACAAATTGAAAAACCCAAAAAGAAATTGGGTCTTCTCATGCAACTGTACGCCGCCTCAACATTGAGTATTGCCACGTGGCAGCTTTCTTTCCAATTGCAATTAAATTGCAATTCTTCAAGCAATTGTACGTATATGATAATATATATTATTATATTCAATTAAATCCATTAAGCTGCCAATATTGAGTCCTGCTTGAGTTTTCTTCTGTAATCTTTCTTTTTTAATTCGTTTGAGCTCCAAATCTCTTCATTTTTGCGCCAATTTAATCCTACAAATAAAATACATAATTTAGTACAATCCATAAAATTTATGCTAAAAAAGAATAAATAAAAGTATTAAAACTAAGGTAAATAATGACTAAAAATATGTATTTTTGGCCTCACATCAAAGAAAATCTAATATCAAATATTAAGTCTAAGAGTAGCAACACCAAAATAGATAAATAAATAGTTTATGTTCGAAAACTATGGATATATGCATTTAATTTGAAAATAACTTGGACTTTCAAAAATCTGATTCATTACTTAATTAATTTAAGTATAAATCAAATTCCCGAGATTTAAACAGAGTTGCCACTTAATTTTAAGGAAAATTAAGAAACCTAAATTCAATTTTAAAACCTAATAGAAAAGTTTTAAAATTTTCGAGAGATGGGTAAGGGTTCAATTTTCATTTTGAGCAGAAATTAATCACTCAAAATGGCCGCTAACTTGCGTTTGACCGACGATTAGGAAGTTTGACTAAGTTTGCAAATTTTGACCAAATTTAAAAAATTGACTAGATTTGCAAAATTGACTAAGTTTAAAAGGATTGACTAAGTATGCAAGGAAGTTGACCAAACTTGAGAAAGTTGACTAAATCCGAAAGAAATTGGCTGAGTTTAAAAAAAAGTGACTAACTTTAGAAAAGAGATGACCAATACTTGAACCTATTTTGCCAAAATAATTGTAGGAATATTTTTAACACAAAGAAAATCATAAAAATAGAAATTAACATAAATGAAAACATGTTGGGGAAATAATTAGGTTAAAAACAAGTAATTATACAAATAAATATAAGAGTTAGAGCTAGGAGTCAACAATAAACAATTATAAGAACATATAAAATAGAACTGAAGTAAAGGACTATTGGGCTTGGCAGGCCCACTGCAACCTATCCTAATTTCTAAAGTTAATTGGGCCTATCCAGCCCTTAATGATCTCTGTTGTTGCTCTTTGGGCTTGACCCATTTTTTGGGGTATACACTTAGTGTATATCATAGTATATCAGTGTATATATGCTAATTCTTCTGCATCTAAGACGTAACCAGTCTCCTTTTCACCTATAATACACCCTCCGAACCTGTATATTAGCTTCCCTTTCCAAACTTCACATACTTGCATCCAAGTGACTCGAGGAAATACCGAGATTTGGGCCTCCATGGCCCATTCCAAAATGCAAAGAGAAGCGAATCCATGATGAACTTGGATCAAGATTTATACAGCAAACAAAAGATAAAAATTAGCTATAAATAAATAGAATCGACTGGGAGCAAGAACATATAGAGGAAGAAAACCATTGCAATGAATGTCAAATGAAAACAAAGATCATTATTATCAAAAGAGAAAGGAAGACAAACTTGAACTCTCCGTAATTTAATAGCATGCAGGAAGAATATAAAACCATTATAACCACAACAATGTACACATACAAATAGGACTCACTAAGTGAATTAAAACAAACACTCAAACGCATCTTTCCTCAACAAGATAATGGATATATGCATTTAATTTGAAAAACAACCCAAATGCACTCCTCTCTTGAAGAAGACTCTCCACCACCAAGGAATCACGTCTGCAAACTACCGACCTCAAAATCAGGAGTCTCAGACTTCAGCGATCTTCAAAGTTGATCTGGATTTTTCCTAAAAATGCTTACTTTTTTGAAATTTGGGTTATTTTGAGTCAAGAACGGGTCTGAGATTTACTAGGGTTTCCAAGACGACCAACGGCTCCCCCAAATTGTGAGGAAAAAGGGATATAAATAGGAGTAGAATTAGGATTCCCAAAAAGGGAGAAATCGTGTAGAATTAGGGGAAAATGGGGAAAGTCTCTCCAATTCGAATTCCTTAAATATTATTCGATTTAAACCCTCTCAAACAGATTTCCAACCGAAAAACCATCGGGGCCGTTCAAGTCGACCAAGAAATAACAATGTATAGGATTGGAGACACCTAGAAGATTCACCCAACAAACTCGTACCCTAGACGAGCGATGAGGATACGTAGGTACAAAATTTGTTGAGGGGACGAAGGTTGACTTTGGATTTGCTAGGTTGAGGATTGTTTGGTTTTTGCGTGATGAAGGAGAAAGGAGCGGGGAGAGAGAAATGTAACGCGTGTTGAGGAAAAGAGAAGAAAAAGAGGAAATTGGGAGCGCATGGCCCTCATGCACGGAAAAAGAGAAAATTGGGAGCTGATGGCCCTCATGCATGGTATGTATATGTATGTATATATGAAATGTATTGGTTGATAAGGGAATTGGGCCAGGTCAGGGGTGTTTGGCCATAGGTCTTATTGATTTTGGGCCAAGAATTGGTCTATTATGAAGGTTGAAAAATGGGTTGAAGAGGTGAGGGTATTTAATTTAAAACTTGGCCAATTCGAGTGCAATTTCACCAATTAAAGATAATCAAATTGAATTTGATTGACTAATTTGACTACACGACGAATTATACAAATTAATTAAAGAGCTTTTAGTATTATCAGCCTGAAATAATTTAAAAATAATAACTCCTAAAATAAAAAATAAAATTTATTTGAGAAAATATTTTTTACATTTTCAAAAGCTAATTATTTCAAATTGTTAAAATTAAAATCTCGATGGTTAATTTATACTGTGGAGGGTAAAAACTGGATGTCAACATATGCCATCACTAGTAAATCTAACATGATATAATGACGATCAGCTAGAGCTGAGGGCGAGTCGAAATCGATGGAACACTCGCTGCACTCCACAAATTTGAAGAAAGAAAAATACAAGTAGAGGTTAGTATGGGCAACACATGCTGAGTAGGTATCATCGATCAACTCAAAATAGAAATCAATATGCACAAAGTAATAGAACTATAACACTTAATAGCGGCAACCAACGAGTAACAAGTATAAGTGACAACACAATAAAACAAGTGCATAGTCAGTCAACAATATTAAAAACACACAAGAGGACCCAAGCCTCCACACCATGCTTTTTTTGGGAAATGAGTTATTTGAGATTGAGTATATTCAATCACTTTATGTTTTCCTTTATTATTATCATGTCGAAATGTGACATCTGATCCCATAATACTGTGTCTACGATCTTGATCTGTATTTACTTGAATGATGCTATAAATCTTCATCAAAGTGCTGATTTTTTTATAATTGAATAAAAGCGAGTATGTGACACTCGATCCCGTAATACCATGTTAGAACATAACACCCAATCACATAATATCATATTGAAACTTGACACTCCATCCAAATCTATTGTGTCAAAACTGACACGCAATCCAAATCGTATCGGAACGTGACACTCGATCCAATTATATCGTGTCAGAACGTGACACTCGATCCAAATAAAATTAATTCAATATTCTTTATTATTATTTTCCACTACATTAACAATATTTCACCAAGCCTTCTTTATTCAAGACATAATTTTGGTAAGACAAGTTTAAGATTATGGATTTTATGGTCTTGAAATTGCAGATGAAACACAACACATATTAATCATCCAAACCACAATAATTAAATGCATAAAATAATTTCAGAACATCACTCAATGAATATTAATTACAGTTTAAGAGTCTCTCTAACACACATAGAATAAACCATAACTTACGTTAGACCAAAGAATCAATGTCAAGCTAGCTAATCCACCAATGCTTTTCCTTTTCTCCAATGCCTCAAAAATTTTTCAATCTATCAAATATATAATCTCCATAAGAATACCAATCTAATGACACCTATATTGTTATATTTATTTTTGACTCAAAATTTGGTCAAAAAGTCACCTTGAGCCCTCAAATTCAAATATGAAAATTTCTTTCAAATTATGTTTACCATAATAAAATAAACTTATATGTCAAATTTTAGCTAAAACGTATTGTTATTCGACTCCCAAATCAAGATTCTATTCTAAGGACCCTAGAACTATATTTTCTTAGTTCAGTATAAACTGTACACATTTCTACCCTAAATATCTATTCATAATCATGTAAATATTTAGTAGAAATGACAAGAACAATTACCTTGATAATCGAGGATGAACATCCTAATTTTTCTTCCCCTCTTTTTTTTCTTTTTCTTCCCGCATTTCTTTTTCTTTCTGGCGTTGTGCGTCGTCCCCTTTCTTCGTTTTGTTCAGCCCTTTCTTACGTAGTTTCTTGTTTTTTTTCCCTTTCTTTTTAATTAATTCTTTCTTCTTCTTCCTTTTATATATATATTTTTAATTTAAATATATATTAAAAGTGATAAATCCTATTAACTTATTTTTAATAAATATGGGATAAATAATATAGAGTATTAACTAAATTATTACTTTAATCCATCAACTAAATTAATTATCTAAAATTATTCATAAACTAAATGACGAATATTATTCAATAATCCAAAAAAACCCCTTTAAAATTTACGAGATAAATTTTTTTATAACATACGAAATTCTATATCTCAAAACGACTTAACAGATCATTACAAACCCAATGCTCTGCACACGTTCCTTGATGGTGACGTATGATCTTCAATTCTTTAAAAGTCTAGAAGTGACAAGTTTTTAGTATTAAAATTTTTTTATTCTTACAAGTTTTTTAGAGACTTCATATACAAGTCTGTTGAATTACAATCTAATTATTTTATAAACTTATGCATATGAAACAAATTTCTTTATATCTATCTATGTATCTATGTATCTATCTATCTATCTATCTATCTATCTATCTATCTATCTATCTATCTATCTATCTATCTATCTATTTATGTATCTATCTATCTATATATAAAGCTATTGACCTTTCTTTCCCTAAGAAATGCATACTCATCTATTAAAGTTTCTGTGTGATTGTTATAACATTCAGTGTAGTAGTAAGTCAAGCGAAAAATTTACTTGATAACAATAATAATTTTGAGTATCGATCATGTTCAAAATGTAAGCTCGACATGTAAGATAATCATAAATGGAATATGATTGAAAGATATATAAATACATCTAAAATTAATGAATCTACGAACTGAAGTGTCATATGTGAATACAGATCCACATCTCCAGGGTCAATCCTAGAAATATCAGACAATGTGCACTTGGTGCTGCTGAAAGCATTGATTATGAGGCAGGTTGGGAGAATCTAGAGGGATAGAAAATATGTTCCTAGAAAATAATTTCTTATGAAATAAATTGATTTCTAACTTATTATTTTATGCTTGATTGGTAAGTGAATAATATTTTTATTATTTAGTTAATAAATAAAAATATTTTTCAAATTATATCTTTATTTTTGGCTAGAGAGTAAAAAATATTTTTTTAAAAAAAGATAATTTTAAAATGAAAATCAACCTCATAATCAATTCGGGATCAAACCCGACCTTTATATCAAAACCCTAACCCCGATAATTAATTCAAAGTTCAATCCCAATAACTGATTTTTTATTTAAAAATATTTTTAAAATTTTTTTTGGGGGGAGGAGGCAAAGGGTTGGTAGAGGGAGTCGGGTAGGAATGTGATAAGAAAAAAAAAATACAATATTTGAAATATTTTTCAAAAATAAATTTTTAAATTTTTCAAGAAAAAATTGTTAGAGTTTTTTTATAGGATGTGGAGCAGGGCCGGATAGGCGTGTGTATCGGTCGGTTCGGTTTATCGATTTTTAAATATTCTAAACCAATAAAAATTCAATAAAATATCTTTTATTAGTTTTCGATTTATCGGTTTTAAGCCCTTAACAATTCAGTTTTTGGTTTACTCGATAAGAATGATAATGAAAATTTGCATTAACAAAAAATAGATAAAGTACGAAGATCATGTTTATAAATTTACAAAGGCTATGATTAGTTAATTACAAATTAAAATCTAAAGTGGATTGTAGACAACGAAATTTTGTAGGACTCTATAAAATTAATCCTATTTCAGTTAGGGTTTCTTGGAGGCTACTTTACCTGAATTCTAGTCATGCCTATATAAAAGGTATTATAATCCCTTGAAAAGACATCTCAAATATCTCATAGAGAGATCAAAATATGGCTTAAGGAGGTCAAAATCATCCTACGTTTGAGAAAAACGTCATTAACGGGTTTCGAATCATGGAGAAATCATATGAGAGAAAAATTAAGGGAGGAACAGATTTGTATCCATATCGTTTATCAATAAAATTTCTGTTTCTTCATATTTTATTTGTGATTGCAATTTATTTTTCATCACTTTAAAATTTGTTGTAAACATGGATAACTAGTCGCTTAAGTAGCGTAAATATTAAAATAAGCAAAGTATTGAAATAGTGTCCTGTTATTATTACTACTAATATTTAATATTTACGAAGGGGTAAAATAGTAAATTATTATAATCTTATTGGGTTATCGGTTTATCCAATAACCCAATAGTAAAAACTGACATCGAACCGATAACCCAACAATATTTTTTCTAAAACTATTAAAAACTCAATAACCTATAGCTCAATAACAATAAAATAACAACCTTTTTATCGGTTCGATTTATCGGTCGCTTCAGTTTTTGCACACTTCTAGGGCGAGGGAGGGGGGGGGGAGGGGGAGAAGTAGGGAGCGAGGTAAAAAAAATTAAAATTTGAAATATTTGTTAAAAATAAATTTTTAAATTTGTTTGTGGGGTGGGGCAGGGGGGCTGGTACGAGGGACGGGGTAGAGGTGGGGTGAAAAATTAGGGGTAGCAAAATTAAGCCCAACCCATCTCAACCCAATCCATTTTAACCCATTTAAATTGGGTTGATATGCAACCCGAATTAACACGAGAGAAATCTTGTTAAAATAAAAAATATTTTTTTTGATTTGATATGTTTTATAGCCATAATAAAGAAAAAATAATTTAATTAAGTACTAAAATATTAAAAAAAGAACAAATAAAATAAGTAAAACTTAGTAAATATTGGATCGGGTTGGGTATTTAAAGTTGGAAGACAATTTCGGAAAATATTTTTCTTTAAGTTTTGAAGGAAAGTGATTTTTTTTTTTAAATTTGAGGAAAATAAGTTAATTTGACAAATATTTTTTAAAACATTTAAATCAATCAAATATGTGAAAATTAAAAAATATTTTTCTTTGTACCAAACACAACCTAACAACTTGTTTGGATGACGGTTTGCCATGTTTTCAAAAGTTGATGCAGAGGGAAATAAGTAATACAATATATATATATATATATATATGGGCAAAGTTTAATAAAAAATAAATAATAAATTAGAATTACTTAAATTTAAGTAAATGTATAATTGTAAAAAAACAAAAAAAGAGAACCATGGGCAACAAATTGGTGGTTTCAAAAAGCGAGGGTTTTCATGGTTAGATAACCATGAGACCAAACCATATCATACTATCTAATTAATGAAACAATCAAAACGAATATGATTCTCTTAATAACTATACCATTCGTCCATACCATACCATGAAAAACCACCATCCAAACAAGTTGTAAGACTCTCGATTAAAATTACCATTCAAGTTATCTATTTAATTAAAAAGATTACAAGTTATTTTTCTCTTAGTGATATGATAGTCGTATGATGATCGACCTTGGAGACCGATATATTCGTATAACGAAATCAATGTTTAATAAATAAATCCAATATGTATATTTTGGAGACCTAATCACATACCCATTCATATTATCTTTTACTTATTACCTCAACTAAAATATAAGCATTTACTTTCTGTTGATCCGATTATTCAAAGTTCAATCCCAATAACTGATTTTTTA
>DF361405.1:0-15272 GCA_000787875.1 Solanum virginianum | reverse complement strand
AGGAAAATACTCTGAGTCTCCTCCCACCGTTCTTACCCGAGTTTTGGCTCCATCGTACATATCCTTAATCGCCCTGATATATGCCATTGGACACCTCCATAGGACATCCCTTGGGACTTAATCATATGCTTTCTCGAGATCAATGAACACCATATGAAGGTCCTTACTTTTCCTATATTTCTCCACTAACCTCCTAATTGGGACACCTTTCACCTCTAGACACCTCCATAGGACATCCCTTGGAACTTTGTCATAGGCCTTCTCGAGATCAATGAACACCATATGAAGACTCTTTCTTTTTTTCCTATATTTCTCCACTAACCTCCGAACAAGATGAATTGCTTCAGTAGTAGACCGCCCCGACATGAATCCAAACTAATTCTCCGATATAGATACTACTCTTCGCACCCTCATCTCCACTACTCTCTCCCAAACTTTCATAGTATCGCTTAACAACTTGATACCCCTGTAATTGTTACAGTGTTGAATATCTCCCTTATTCTTGTAGAATGGAACCATTGTACTTCTCCTCCATTCATCAGGCATCTTGGCAGTCTTCATAATAGCATTGAACAACCTCTAGCAGAAATGCAATGTAAGGCTGAGTACAATAGACCCATGTGGTTGGACCCTTCCTCGGACCTTGCGCATAATGGGAACTTTAGTTTAGGCTTGCCCTTTTTTGAGAGAAGGTAACTACATTTTAAAGATGGCGCCAAGAAGATGCGTCAAAAGTATCTACACACTGCCCAAAGTGCATCTTTTTGTATTCTTAAAGAGATTCTATAAGTTTTGTCACTGCTTCAGTATGATTCTGTTTACACCAAAAACAAAACAAAAGTAAACAGTTCATTTTGATTATCTCAATGGGTTCACCTTTTTCTTCAAAGCATCTAACATTTCTCTAGTTTCCATCATATGCATTTCAGAATAGATGCTACTTATATTACTTGCTTTACTCTAAAACTATTTTCGCCTAGTTTTGCCTAAGAGTTGAATTGGTGCAGTATCGCATAATGGTGTTTGTTGCCATGTAGGTTGCTAGCACCATTTATCTCACGGGGTATCTTAATGCAAGTTTTGAAGCTGTGGATAAAGGGTTGCTCCATCATTGTTCTTGATGTTCCGCTTTTGTTTGAGGCCAAACTGGATAAATGGACTAAACCCATTGTTGTCATTTGGGTTGACCCTGAGACACAGCTGCAGCGGCTCATGACTAGAGATGGATCTATGCAGGAGGCGGCCCAAAGCAGGATAAATGCACAGATGTCCCCAGATCTCAAGAGGTCAAAGGCAAATATTGTGATTGATAACACCAGCTCCTTGGAAGCTTTGCATGAACAATTCCAGAAAGTGTTGACTCAGCTTACCAAGCCCTTGACCTGGACTGAGTTTATGCTCTCACGAAATGGAGCTTTTCTGGCATTGTTTTCCACTTTGGTTGGTGTTGCTATTTTCAAGAAAAGTTCAAGAAGGTAAAAATTCGTATATTTTGATCCAACACAATGTATGCATTTCTGCAAGGAAGAAGACACCCTAATTGAGCACTAGTTATGTGTACTATTTATTAAAATAAAGAGCTGTGTATGTAATTCCAACATGAGCTTTCATGCTTTGTTAGATGCTTGATATGTTAAAGTAGTTGTAGGATGATTTCGGTCATACACTTGGACCAACTCATTAAAGTAAAGGATCATGATACATTTTGGTGTTTCTTTGGAGTATCTGGATCTGAGGCTTGAAATAATAAATATGGTTGTGCGTGTTCTTGTTCTCCTTCAAAGATGTTGCATTCTGAGGATCCAAAGTACCGAATTTGGCAACATAGCACTAGTTTCATCAAACTTTGTACTCTGTTGAAAATCACTTCTTCCACCATGACCCCTTAAAAACATAGGATATAGTCATGTGCTGTACAAAGTAAAGAAGGCCCCAGTTGTGAAGGTTGGCCTACAATGATGTCACTATTTGCTGTGCAATGCTGTCTTGCGTCCTGTTTTCGTAACGACTCCTTTTAATTTTTGGTAGTAGCATGTCATGTCTCCCAGGTTTTGCATGACAATTCTGGTTATTTGGTTAATCCAGGGAGGCCTCATGTGTTTTTCAGTAAAAACAGCTTGGAGAACTAAAGATACTTGTAAGTGCTCAATGGGGGAATTTCTTGAATGCTGGGAAGCTAATTTGGACATCTCTATTATGGTTTGGAGTGCAAGAAGGGTGTATCGCTATACTTAAATCACTGAGATTTGTCAAACTGAAAGGGTTTGAGAGAATAATGTTAGCTAGGAGTAAGGAAATCTTTCTTAAGCTATAAAAAAGGTTTGCAAATTCAGTTAGGAAGTAGATGAGGGGCATAGTGTCTGTCATTACCTGATTGCTTCATTATGGAAGCTTACAGCTGTCGAATAGCTCTTGAATTTGAGTATAATGTACCTATCAGCTAGAGGGCTAAGATGTGAACTGGATGATGATGTGAGAGTGAGTTTGGATAGGTGGGGCAGCTCATTTGTTTGAGTTTGAATTATGAATTACACAGCATGTTCTGTACAAAGGATAATGAATCAGACTCTGCACTTTTCTACCGGTTATTCCCCTCATTGTGAATGTCTTCCCACTACTTGTCTGTCCATATGCAAATATTGTTGCTGCAAAATAAGTATGAGATTAACTGAATGGTCTCTGTTCAAACAGTAAAGCAAATGATGTATATTAGAGCAGACCTACGTCAAGATAATCCCGCCTTTGAAACACTTTGGTAGATCCTTGTGGTCGGGCCCTTCCTTGAACCGCAGGAGCTTTAATGCTGTGGATGGACAAATTTGGCACTGTACTAGTTCAAGTAGTAACGCTATTAAGTCTGCTTATGCCACTGAGAAAGTTGTTTAATACCATAGTTGAGAAAGTTGTTTAAACATTAAAAATAAACTTATTTATTTAAAACTTTAAAACTCATTTATTTTTAAAACTTTTTAAATAAATGAGTTTATTTTTAATTTTTATCAAATAATGACGTATTTTTAATACTTTTTAACTTTGAAAAGTTATTCGTTATATATATTTTTAAATTACTTTCATTATTATTATTATTATTATTATTATTATTATTATTATTATTATTATTATTATTATTATTATTATAACAATTATTTTAGTAGGTATAGTGGTAGTAATATTGTTATTTTTATTATTAATATTGTTTATTTTCCATTTTTTACTTAAGTATTAATAATATATTCATTATTATTATTTTAGTGTGTCATATTTTAAATATAATTATTTATCATTTTATTGTTTATTGATTTAAAAATAATATTTAATATGTTTAAATATTTTTACACAATTATTATACATTACACATTTTCTTTATGTAAAAATTATTATTTTTTAAAAATATTGTATATTTTATTAATTAGATGACAATCTATTCAATTTCATCCCAATTTGTTTAAATCGTAGCATTTTCTGCCAAATTCATTTCAATTCCAGTTGATCTCCTTGAAAGTTATTTCACTTCTAGCCAATTCCTTTACTATTCCTTCAATTTTAGCTTAATTGAGTCAATTCGTGGCTTAATTTTAAATGCCCAATTTAATTTTATTTTTAATTAAATTTGGAGGGTCCAGTCCAATCCGGATCCGACCCAATCTCCAATTTTAATCTCATTTGTTCATCAAGTTCTTATCCAACGGTCCTAATTTAATGTCCCTATTTTTCCAATTTCAATTACCCTACAGCCCCAAATCCAAATTCAATGCCCATTTCCCACGGTTCCCTTCTAGTGCCGCAACCCACCTCTCCACCAATGCCAAAATCACCAGAAAAACCCACCATCAGCATCACCTGCTAGCCGCTGGCGAAACCCCCTCACTTTTCTCTCTTCTTTCAGGCAAAACTCGCTGCAAATGACCTCATTTTCAGTGATCCGAGCCTGGTAGCATTAACATTATCTGTATGCATTTCTGCAAGGAAGAAGACACCCTAATTGAGCACTAGTTATGTGATCCGAGCCTGGTAGCATTAACATTATCCTGCGGATAATGAGCAAGTATGCCTGGGAGTAGCAAGCCTATCACTCTCATGAAAACAAAATGCCAACCTTCCTTGTAATTTCGCCCGTTTACACATGGTAGATAACTTCTCCAGTTTTCTCCTCAGGATCAGCCTTCGAACAACACCAAAATCACCTCTGTTACAGTCCTAAAACGCCACCACAACTCCCCCACAAAATATGTAAGGACCTGAATTTTTCACGCTTATGTATGTTGTTTAAGGTCGTCACGGCCCCCTACGTCAAGCCAAGTTCAAAGGGATTTCCATTGGCTAAGTTCGACACAAGTACCGGTAGAAGGATCAACTTTAAAAGAGAATAAATTTTAGCACACTTGGCGTTGGGTGGCCCACGACATTTGAAATGTAAGCCCTTTGAGTTAGCTTTGTAACTCACTTAGTTTCACCTCATTCCAATGTCAAACGAAGGAGCTATGATCGTTTTTGTGAGACCCTCCTGTGCAGTGATGTCACACAGACAGTTTAACGAGCAGTGTGACCTTGGACAAACCATTTGGATGTCTTGGGCTGGAAAAGGCCATTTTGGCCTAAGGAATGGGAAGCCTTTTGAGTTAGCTTTGCAACGCACTTGGTTTCATCTCATTCCGATGTCGGATGAAGGAGTTATGATTATTTTCGTGAGACCCTCTTGTGCAGTGGTGTCAAACGGATAGTTTGACGGGCCGTTTGGGTCAGTTGGGACTGGAAAGGGCCATTTTTGGCACCAAGGAAGGTGACATGGCCAGTGGCATGGGTTGTGTGGCTTGGGCCATTTGGGTTAGCTAGGACTGGAAAGGGACATTTTGGCACCAAGAAAGGTGACACAGCTAGTGGCATGGGTCGTGTAGCTTGCCACTGACCGTGTGGATGGGCACAAGGTATGTCAAGGGAAGCTTGTTGGACTTGGGGGAAAATTTGGTTAAGGGTGGTGCCATAGGCACCCTTGACGGGTCATCATTTACATCTCCATCGTCCATCTCGAGCTATCAAAAGAAATATGTAAAGAGAAGTAATGAGATACCATAGTATATATGAAATTGTAACACCCCTTAATTTCTTCCTATCCGATTTGGTTGAGTATATGCAGAGGATTGCTGAGAAAATGACTAAGGAAAACTGCAGAAGCAATTTACGAGAGGTGTTTACGAGTCGTAGAGAGGTTTATGACTCGTAGATTGGGGTTTCATATGAAATTCAAGTGTTTCAGACTGCAGGTTCATCTTTCTACGAGAAGGAGTTTACGACTTGTAAACCATATTACAACACGTAAGATAAGGTTTCGTACCAAATTTCAGTGAATCAAGTTTCAAGATCCTTCAGTTTATGAGATGGGTTTACGACTCGTAGAATAGGTTACGATGCGTAAAGAAGAGTTTCGTGGTAAATTCTAGCAACTTAGATTTTTGGGGACTTTCAGTCTATGAGAGGTGTCTATGACTTGTAGAGTACTCTACAACTCATAGACGGGGTTTCGTAGACCCCATCAAAAGTTTTAATGAGGGGTATTTTTGTCCATTCCACTACCTATCTTATTAAACCCTAGACGTTTTTATACTTGAATGAGACCCTAAAATAAACCCTAAGGACATTATTTCCCATTCACACTTGGGTGTTCTTGAGAGCTTTGGAAAAGAAAGAAGAAGTTAAGGTTTTCAACTCAAGAGCAAGGAGTGGTTGAGGTTCGATTGTTCCTTCAATTCCCATGTATGTATGGCTTACCAAAATGTGAAATATTCCTTTCTTCACATGCCCCTTCATCATTTTGAGTCAAGATTTGAAAAAGAGTTGAGATTTGGGAAATTCTATATATATATATATATCAAAAATCTGATTTTATATTATCGAACGGGGGCAAAATTGAGTTGAAAATGGGTATAACCCGGATTTTAGAAGACCCATAGCGAAAAATAATTTTTGCTAATTTTTTTTATTTCTAGTGGTTGTGCGTGACCAGGCACTAGTGTATGGGTATAACTTGGGGTGCACACTAGTGTAATGATACCTATGCATTGGGTTCGCGTCGCGCCAGGGACACAGACCAGAGTAAGTTTTTCCTCAGTTCATTGTTTCGTCCAGGGGCATTTGGGTAATGACCCAATGGCCATTTAAACGTGAATACCTCTATACTTAGCCATTTTTCACCTTCAAACTCTCAAGAAAACACTCTCTAAACCCTCTTCATACACTATCAAACCCTCTATTCAATCTAAACAACTTCAAGAGCTCACTTTGGATTTCAAGGAGCCAAGTCATGTCCCAAGTCTTGCTCAAGTAAATTTCAAGAAAATCCAAGTTTAAGGTATGTGGGTCTTCATCCATGGGTCCTTTCATCCATGGAGCCCGACCTTCTCTTTTTTTTTTATTTTATGAAAATTGCATGATTTCAAGTTGTATTACTTATGAAAATCTCTTATTATGAATTATAAATGTAAAATATGTTGGGCTTTATTAAGTATGGATTGATTATGCATGGATGCCTATTTTAAGCTTACTCTATCAGTTGATTTTTGTATATTAAGATTGTGCATGATTTGAACTATGAAAACTATGAACTATTGTGAATTTTGAGATGAATTTTAAGTTACCTTAAACGAGGGTTTTATTACAATGTTAGTGGTTTGATTTGAATCGAGTTTACTCTTCTTGTTTTACTCTTGAGTTGCATGATTTTGAACAAGTATCGTGAGCCCACCACGTGTTTGATAAAATTACATGACAAGAATTCTCAAGTCATTGATGAGCCATTTATGATTTTTACAAGTATAGTAGTGTTTCGAGATAATTATGGGCTCCCAAGCATGTATTAAAATCATGATAAGTCTTTATGATCTACAAGTGAACTATTGAGCTCTTATGCTAAGTTTTATGTTCTTGTGAATTGTGAAGCCTACTGGAAGGGGTCATGAATCATGTTGTACTCCTCACCCTCTAGCACAAGGCAAATGTCTACATGAAAGGGTCATGAACCATGTCGTATACCTTACCCTCATGTACGACTTATTATGATACATTACCTATTGTCTACATGAAGGGGTCATGAACCATGTTATAAGTCTTACCCTCATGTATGACTTAATACCATGTACTATCCATTACCTACTAGAAGGGATCATGACTCATGCTATACTCCCCACCATCTAGTACAAGGTATTTGGATGAGCTAATCATGTCACTATATTGTGTTGAACAAGATATGCAAGCATGATTATCCTCAAGCATGTTTACATCCAAGCATTGATTAAGCATGTCATATTGAGATTATATCCATTGACTATATGTATGCATTTTGAATAGTATGGCTTATGTCTTTGTTGCATTGCATCCCCTATACTTAGTACATTCCAAGTACTAACGCATACTTTATGACTACATGATATCACCATGTAGTGACTGGAGCTCCTATCGATCATCCTCCTCTACGTGGCTAGTTCGATTCTTTGAAGAAAGCTTTGGTGAGTCCTCCACTCCAAGGACAATATCTACTTATATTCATTCTATATTGAGACTTATTCTTTATGATGGATACTTATTATTATGAGGGTGAGCCTGGAAAGTGTCTTCGTCTCCGCTCCATTCTCTAGTAGAGGTGTTGTTGGATGCTATGTTTGTATATGCTTATGAGCTTGACTCTCCTTATGATTCTATGATTATGAATGACTTCCTTAGTCCCACTTCCCCTTGTTAATATTTAACTCTTGTTGTTTTATTTTGCTTCTACAACCAAGGACGTGTACATTATATGCTAAGAGGCTTGCTTGGATTGTCTTTGGACTTCCTATTCGTCGTGTCACATCTAGACCCTAGGCTTGGCTTGTGACATCGACTGCCCAGGACTACTGGTGTTCCTATGGCACCTACTGTTCCACCTGCTCCTACTTTAGAGGCTGACTTTCGAGGAGCCATTGCTATGCTCACCCAGTTGGTAGCTGCCCAGAGTGGGAATCAGGGTTCACAAACCCCTAGTTTTAGCTCTCTTGAGCCAACGACTGCCTCCAAAAAGGTTGAGGAGGACCTTCAGAACTTCATTGATGAGATGTGGAATATGCTAAAGACTATGCATGTGACTGAGACTGAGGGAGTGGAGCTTGCTGCCTATCAACTTAAGGATGTGGCTAATGTATGACACAATCAATGGGAAGAGAGTCGAGGTGATAATACTGAGCTCGCTATTTGGGAAGAGTTCGAGAGTGTTTTCCTCGACCATTTCTTTCCTCAGGAGTTGAGAGAGGCAAAGATCGAAGAGTTTGTGAATCTAAAACAAGAGGGGATACTATTAAAGAGTATAACCTGAAGTTCATCCAGCTGTCTAGGTATGCACTGGAGATGGTTCTAGATATGACGAAAAAGATAATGAAATTTGTATCCCATTTGGGAAGGTAGGTGAAGAGAGAGTGCAAGGCGGCATTACTGATTCCAGGCATGGATATCTCTAGAATGATGGTCTATGCCTAGCAAACTGAGGAAGACAAGAAGAAAGACAGAGAGAAGCATTTGAGTAAGAAGGCCAGATCAGCAAGACCTGAGCCTAGTCAGAGCAAGCAGAGTAAGGGAGATAAGTCCTATTTCTAGAAGAGGTCTTCTAGCCGTGCACCATCTTTAGCTAGTGCACCAGCCTTGAGCCAAAGATATGATAAGAGATCCTAAGGTAAGCTAAACTTTAGGGCACAGGGTACACAATCTTAAGCAAGTGCAACCCTTGGATTTAAAGGGAAGCGACCTTGTGGGAAATGTGGTAGGATGCATTTGGAAGATGTAAAGTTAGAGGGAATCATTGCTACAGATATGGTCAACCAGGTCACTTTCAGAGGGAGTGTCCGATATGGGGCAGTAAGGCTTAGACTTCTACCACAACACCACCAGCAAAGGGTAGTCAAAGAGGTGCTGCAGTAGGTGAAAGCGGTGGGAAAAATTGTCTATATGCGATGGGAAAATGATAGGATCAGGAGGTTGCACCAGAGGTTGTGATGTGTATGCTTCAAGTCTTTTCCTTTCCTTGCTATGCTTTACTTGATTCGGGTGCTACTTGTTCATTTGTGATGCCATATGTGGCGAGTAAATTTGAGATTCTTCCTGAGTGTTTACTTAAGCCATTTTCTGTTTCTATTCCTGTTGGTGAGTTTATTTGAGCTAAGAGAATCTATAGAGATTGTGTGGTGTCCATCTATTATAGGGATACTCTTATTGATTTGGTTAAGTTGGAGATGGTTGATTTCGATGTGATCCTTGGTATGGATTGGCTTCACGCCTGCTATGCCTTCGTTGATTGCCCAACTCGGGCTGTCAAATTCTAGTTTCCAAATGAGCCCGTTATTGAGTGAAAGGGAGATTCTGTTACATCGAAGGGTAAGTTTATTTCTTACCTCAAGGCCTGATGATTGATTTCTAAGGGATGTAGCTACTACCTCGTGTGAGTTAAGTCTGATGAAGTTGAGCCCTCTAGCCTTGATTCCTTCCCGATTGTGAGTGAGTTTCCTGATATGTTTCCTCAGCATCTGCCTAGAGTCCCTCCCGATAGGGAGATCGACTTCAGAATTAATGTGCTTCCTGACACCCAACCTATCCCCATCCCACCATATATAATAGCCCCCCTGAAAGAGTTAAAGGACCAATTGAGGGATTTGTTAGAGAAAGGATTCATAAGGTCGAGTGTCTCTCCATGGGGTGCTCCAATTTTGTTCGTGTGAAAGAAGGACAGTTTCTTGAGGATGTGTATTGATTACCATCAACTGAACAAGGTGACTATTAAGAATAAGTACCCCCTCTGAGGATTGATTATTTGTTCGACCAACTTCAGGGTGCTACTGCTTTCCCTAAGATAGACCACAGATCGGGCTATCATCAGTTGAAAGTGAGAGAATATAACATCCGAAGATGGCTTTTCGAACTTGATATGGTCATTTTGAATTCTTGGTGATGTCATTTGTGTTGACAAATGCACCTGCATCCTTTATAGACCTGATGAACAAAGTATTCAGGCAGTGTTTTAATATGTTCATGATTGTATTTATTGATGATATTTTGGTGTATTCGAGAGATGGAGATGAGCATGCCAATCACCTCAGGATCGCTTTGCATATGCTCAGAGATAATGAGTTATAAGAAAAGATTTTTAAGTGTGAGTTTTGGCTCACATCGGTGGGTTTCTTGGGCTATATAATTTCAGGGGATAGAACTGGCCAAGACTAACTTTGCCGACTGATATAAGGAGCTTTTTGGGATTGGCTGATAATACTAACTTCATCGACTGATATAAGGAGATTTTTGGGATTGGCTGGCTATTATCATAGATTTGTTGAAGGATATTCTTCCTTATCCACACCGTTGACCAAATTGACTCAGCAAAAGGTCAAGTTTCAATAGTCTGGAGAGTGTGAGAAAAACTTCCAAGAGTTGAAGACGAGGTTGACTACCGCACGGGTGCTGACCATACCTGATGGAATAGATGGGTTTGTGATTTACTGTGATGCTTCGAGGGTAGGATTGGGATGTGTGTTGATACAGAGGGGACATGTTATTGCCTATGCTTCTAGACAACTTAAGGTGCATGAGAAGAACTATCCCACTCACGATTTGGAGTTGGCACCTGTGGTGTTTGCTCTCAAGCTATGGCACCACTATTTGTATGGAGCCCATGTCGATGTATTTACACACCACAAGAGCTTGCAATACATCTTGAGTTGCTCAAAGACTATGACATGAGAATCCTTTACCACCTAGGTAAAGCTAACGTGGTTGTTGATGCTCTTAGCAGGTTATCCATGGGGAGCACTGCCCATGTAGAGGAGGACAAGAGAGAATTAGCCAAAGAGGGTCATAGAATGGCATGATTGGGAGTTTAACTAGATGAGTCAGGCAAAGGAGGAGTTCATATGCATAATGGGTCTGCATCATCTCTGGTAGTGGAGGTGAAGGAGAAACAAGACCAAGATCCATTTTTATTATAGTTGAAGGAGAATGCGCATAAGCAGAAAGTGATGGCTTTCACTAAAGGGGGAGACGGAGTATTGAGATATCAAGGTAAATTATGTATTCCAAATATTAATGTGGTTCGAGAAAGGATCATGACAGAGGCCCATAGCTCCAGATATTCCATTCACCCAGAGTCTACTAAAATATACCATCACTTGAGGGAAATCTACTGGTGAGGCAGAATGAAGAGAGATATTGTTGAGTTCCTTTCGAAGTGCCCAAATTGTCAACAAGTTAAAGTTGAGCACCAAAGGCCATGTGGAGTGGTTTAGAATTTTGAGATTTCGGAGTGGAAATTGGAGATGATCAACATGGACTTCATCACTGGTTTATTGAGGTCCGGCAGACAACATGATTCGATTTGGGTGATAGTTGACATGATGACTAAGTTAGCCCACTTCTTTGCAGTCAAGACAACTGACATTGCAGAGGATTATGTCCGGTTATACATAAGGGAGATTGTTAGATTGTATGGATTTCCCTTATCTATTATCTGAGATAGAGGAGTCTGATTCACTGCCCAGTTTTGGAGATCTTTTTAGAAGGGTTTGGGTACCAAGGTGCTTCTTAGCATACCTTTCCGCCCTCAGATATATGGCTAGGCAGAGCGCAGTATTCAGACATTGGAGGATATATTGTGAGCCTGTGCCATTGACCCTTTGATTGAATTTGCCTACAACAACAGTTTTCGTTCGAGTATTTAGATGGCCCCATATGAGGCACTCTGTGGGAAGAGTGTAGGTTGCTAATTAGATAGTTTGAGGTAGGTGAAGCAGAGTTTATTGGACCAGACTTGGTTTATCAAGCTACGGCGAAGGTGAAGATCATTTGAGAAAGGTTGAGGATGGCCCAGAGTCAATAGAAATCCTATACAGATGTCAGAAGGAGAGAATTAGAGTTTGAGGTCAATGATTGGGTATATTGAAAGTGTCGCCCGTAAAGGGTGTGATAAGATTTGGAAAGAAAGGGAAATTGATCTCAAGGTACATTGGTCCTTATCAGATCATAAGGAGAGTGGGTAATGTGTCATATGAGTTAGAGCTACCATCAGAGTTAGAGGACATTCACCCAGTCTTCCACATTTCCATGCTCAAGAAGTATTTGGGAAATCCAAAATTAGTTATGCCTATTGAGAGTATTGGAGTGAGAGATAGCCTGAGTTATGAGGAGATCCCTATCTAGATCCTTGATCATCAGGTTTGCAAGTTGAGAAACCAAGAGATTGCATCTGTCAAAGTATTGTGGAGTAACCAATTCATAGAAGAAGCTACTTGGGAGGCTGAGGAGGATATGAAGACCAAATATCCTCAATTATTCTTACCTGCCAATGAATGAGCGAGTTGATGGTAAGTATTTCCCTCTAAATTCTTAAATTTCCATTCTTTGAGCCCCCCTTTTATTCTCCATGTCATAAATGATAGAGTTCTAGAGTTTGAGTGAGGATTTGATGTGATTTGTTGATTGTTTTGCTTGCTAAATTCCTTGATTTATTGATTGCATGGGTGAGATAAGAGTTGGTTGATTGTTAGAGTCCATAGGGAGATTCGTGCCTTAACCTAATTCCTATCATTCGCTTCATTCGATGACAAATGATCCCAAGGGGAATAATGTAACATCCCTTAAATTACTTCCTATCTGATCTGGTTAAGTATGTGTAGAGGATTGCTGAGAAAATGACTGAGGAAAAGTGTGTTAGCAATTTACAAGAGGGGTTTACTAGTCGTAGAGAGGTTTATCACTCGTAGACTGGGGTTTCGTATAAAATTCCAATGTTTGAGAATGCAGGTTCATCTTTCTACGAGAAGGTGTTTACGACTCATAAACCATATTACGACTCCTAGGATAAGGTTTCGTACTAAATTCCAGTGAATCAAGTTTTAAGATCCTTCAGTTTATGAGATGGGTTTATGACTCGTAGAATGGGTTACGACTCATAAAGAAGAGTTTTGTGGTAAATTTCAGCAACTTCAATTTTTGGGGACTTTCGATCTACGAGAAGTGTGTATGACTTGTAGAGTACTCTATGACATATAGACGGGGTTTCATAGACCCAATCAACAATTTTAATGAGGGGTATTTTTATCCATTCCACTACCTATCCCACTAAACCCTGGACGTTTTTATACTTGAATGAGACCCTAAAATAAACCCTAAGGACATTATTTCCCATTCTCCACACTTGGGTGTTCTTGAGAGCTTTGGAGAAGAAGGAAGAAGTTAGGGCTTTCAACTCAAGAGCAAGGAGTGATTGAGGTTTGATTGTTCCTTCAATACCCAAGTATGGAAGGCTTACCAAAATGTGAAATTTCTTTCTTCACATGCCCCTTCACCATTTTGAGTCATGATTTGAAAAAGAGTATTGATATGAGGTCCTATATTATTACATGAGATAATTGCTATATAGCATAAGTATTGATATGGGATTTACACATGTACTTCATACTTGATATCATGAACCCTAAATCATATGATTTTATGAAATTCTATTCATATCATTGAATATTTGAGTTGATATAAATTGAGTATTTAGAGTTGAGTAATTTGAGCATGTTGCATTGAATCACATATATTGCTACACATATATCTTGCATGCACTACATGATGAGCTAATTAATGAGTCTAAATGACTGTATGAGTTTGAGTTGATTTTGATTTGTTTGCATTGATAGAACTAGCTGATGAGCAATTGAGTTGAATTGAGCATTGAGATTTGAGTTGATTGATTGAGCACTGAGCTTTGAGTTGATTGATTGAGTATTGAGGATTGAGTTGATTGATAAATTGAGGATGATTTATGTCACTACCCAAGCCTAGGGCCTAGACGTGATACGATGAATGGAGAACACGAAGGGACCCCAAACAAGCCTCTTAATATATTATTACACATACTTGGTCGCGAAAGTAATTAAACAATAATAAGAGAATAGAAATAGGGGTAAGGGACTAAGAGAGTCTTTCATGGCTTAAAACATACAATAGTCAAGAGAGTCAAAGCTCATAACATCATTACATAACTTGTCCAATAACACCTCTAAACTTAGAATTGAGCGGGGGCCAAGACAACTTTCTGGGCTCACCCTCATAGTCAAAAGCATACAATAAGATAAAGAGAGTCTTTGCATAGATAGGACTAAAATATATCATCCTCAGAGTTGAGGACTCACCAAACTTGCTTAAAAAGATAGTACTAGCCACATTGATAAAGGTGATCAAGTGGAGCTCTGGTTCCTACAGGTAACATCATGTAGGCATAGAGTATGCGTTAGTAAGTTTGAATGTACTAAATATGTAGGATGCAATACAACAAGAGATAGGCAACATAATCGAAATGCATAATCGTGAGCAAGAATAGTATATTATCGACATGGTATGCATGAATAACGCTTTGAGTAAAATGTGCTCATATAGAACATATTACATGTGTAGGAAGAGACCATCATCATAGACCAAACAACTTAGTAAATGGAATCCAAGGCATGCCACCCGCTTGGAAGATGGATGAGGTACATACCCTCATCTTTGGTAGTACGGGATTTCCACCAACCGACAAGGTTGATGAGGTATATACCCTTCATCTATGGTAGTACGAGATTGCCACCACCCGACAAGGTAGATGAGGTACATACCCCTCATCTATGATAGTATGAATTGCCACCACCGGACAAGGTAGGTGAGGTACATACCCCTCATCTATGGTAGTACGGGATTGCCACCACTCGACAAGGTGGATGAGGTACAACCCCTCATCTATGGTATGGTCAACTTGCATTACCATAGATACTTTCCATGATAACAACTCGTATATACATTCCTTTCATCATCATAAAGTCATGTATCTCATATACCATGCTTTAGACCGTCAACATATCACGATCCAAGCCTAGGGCCTAGACGTGACACGACGAATGAGAAACCCGAAGGAACCCCAAACAAGCCTCTTAACTTGTCATTACACATCATTGGTTGCGAAAGCATATAAAAACATTAAAGAGCAAGAATAGGGGCTAAGGGAAAAGCTTGCACAATATCATAGTCAAGAGGCAAGAGTCAAACTCATATCATAGATACATTATATGTCCAACAACCACCTCTACTACTTAGATAAGATCAGGGGCCAAGATAAAGCAATCGGGCTCATCCTCATATTCAAATAGAACATAAAGAAGAGTGTCTTAGTACATAACAAGAGAGCATAGACTAAGGTTCCCGAAGTGGAGGACTCACCAACTAGCTTGAGTAGCACCAAACTAGCCACG
>DF361406.1:79808-95221 GCA_000787875.1 Solanum virginianum | reverse complement strand
CTTATCGGCAACGGGTGCCAATCCGCCTTAACGGGATTTGGGGCGTGACATTTGTACCTCAATCGCCTCGCTCGAGAGGTGGAAAGCCCGTGTTACCATGTCAATGGGTTTGTACCTTGATAACCATGGGGTTTGTACCTCATCAACCACATGAAGAGGTTTGTACCTCATATGCCTCTCCAAGGAGATGGTAGGCCTTGGATTGCACTAATAATGGTCACTATTTACACTAGTATTATGTTCTAGATAAGTATGGTTTTAATTCAAGCATCATTCATACATGCCATATTGCTATATGCTTATTCATTGCCTATGTTATGCATTTTGATTATGGTGCTTATCACTTGTTGCATTGCATCCTACATACTTAATACATTCAAATGTACTAATACATACTCTATGCCTATATGATGTCACCATGTAGGAATCGGAGGCCCGCTTGAGCATCCCCATCCACGTGGCTAGTATGATTCCACTCAAGCTTGTAGGTAAGTCCTCCATTCCGGGGATGTTGCTTATGATATCATGTTATGTTCTAAAACTACCTTTCTTTTATGTAAATGTTGACTATGAGGATGAGCTCGGTTGCTTGTCTTGTCCCCCGTTCTTATCTATGTAGTAGAGGTATTGTTGAACATGTCATGTGTAATGTTATGAGCTTTGACTCTCTTTTGACTCTTGATGTTTATGATATAACAGTTGTCCCTTAGCCCTATTTTAGTCTATTGCTGTTGTATTTTATTGCTTCAATGACCAAGGATGTGTAATGATATGTTAAGAGGCTTGCTTGGGGTCCCTTCGGGTTCCCTTTGCACCATGTCACGTCTAGGCCCTAAGCTTGGGTCGTGAAAAACTTGGTATCAGAGTACTAGGTTGTAAGGTCCTCAAAGTCTAACACACTTCATCAATTAGAGTCTTGTTCATGGTTGTGTTAGGAACTACGACTTTGAGTAAGAGACTATGAGGCATTGAGGAAATGTTTCCCTTCTTCTTACTCTATGTCGTGGTATAGAAGTTGAGGTAAGGTTTTCCCCCCTAACGATTATCCTTTGCTATGCTAGATCATGTCTAACTCGAGAGAGAGGAGAGCCCACACGCCCGACGGGCAACCGACTAATGAAGAGCTTCGGGATGCTCTCACTTTGCTTGCACAAGTTATGGCTAACCAAGCTAATCGAGGGGCTCAAGCCTAGAATGCTCCTATAATGGCATCTCGGTGAGAGATTGGATGATGATGAATCCCCCGAAATTCCATGGGTCAAAGGTGAGTGAGGAACCTTAAGAGTTTATTGATGAGGTCTACAAGATTTTTGCTATCATAGGTGTGAGGTTGGAGGATAAGGCAGAGTTGGTGGCCTACCAACTCAAAGGGGTAGCACAAATATAGTACAATCAATAGAAGAAGGAGAAGGGAGTCAACATCATGGTACTTTGGAAAGAGTTCAAGGCGGCTTTCCTTAATCGGCTCTTCCCTCTTGAGCTTAGGGAAGCTAAATTGGTGGAATTTATGAATTTGAGACAAGGGTCTATGAGTGTGAGGGAGTTTGTCCTCATGTTCAACCAACTTTCAAAATATACTTCACATTTAGTGGCCGACTCAAGGTCTAGGATGATTAAATTTGTGATGGGTGTTTTTGACTTAGTGAGTGAGGAGTGTCGATCTGCCATGTTGATTAGTGATATGGGCTTTTCACGTTTGATGACCTATGCCAAATAAATGGAGGAGGAAAATTTGAGGAAGAGGAGGAGTCATGAGGCCAAAAGGGCCCATTTTGAAGGGAAGTTCCATAGTCGAAAGGGTGGCTGGTTCCATCAAGGCCAAGGGTCTTCTCATGCATTGAAAAAGAGGGTTGCTAATGATTTTCCAAGTGCTCAAGGTATTGGAGGTGTGACCCCTTATTGGTGGATGTCCGAAATATGGTAGGGATCATAGTGACCCTTCCTTGAGGGATACAAATGCTTGCTATGATTATGGGGAAGTTGGGCATAAGGTGATGGATTTCCTTCGAAATCACAACAAGGGTAAGGAGGTTTGTCCACACGTTGCTATGCAGTTCCATTGGGAAGAGGTGGTCGACAAAATGGTTCCCCAAGGAACAATCAGTTTTATGCTTTGCATGGAAGGAAAGGGGTTGATAAGGTACCCGATATTGTTACCGGTCTGTTGAAAATCTTTGATTTTGATGTGTATGCATAGATTGATCAGGGTGCCACTCTTTCTTTTGTTACCCCATTTGTTGCCAAAAAGTTCCATGTTGACGCTAAGTTGTGATGTGAGTCATATGAGGTGTCTACTCCTGTTGGTTCATCTATTGTTGTTAGGAAGGTTTATAGAGATTGTCCCATTTGCATTTTACATAAAGTATTACCTTGTGATCTTGTTGAGTTGGACGTGGTTGATTTTGATATCATTCTTGGGATGGATTGGTTGAATGCATACTATGGTTCTATTGATTGTAGAACCCATAGGGTCAAATTCGAATTTCCAAATGAACCCATCCTTGAGTAGGAGAGTCAAGATGTAGTGGTCAAGGGTACGTTCATCTCTTGCATTAAAGCTCGTAAGTTGATCTCCAAGCGGTGTCTTTATCATCTTGTGAGGGTTAGGGATGTGGAGTCCAAAGTCTTTCCCATAGAGTCATTTTTGATTGTAAATGAGTTTCTTGATATCTTTCCAAATGACCTTCCAGGTATTTCTCCCGAAAGGGAAATAGATTTTGGTATAGACCTCTTTCCCGATACTCAACCCATTTCTATTCCCTTTTACCGTTTAGCCCTGGTGGAGTTAAAGAAGTTGAAGAAACAATTGAGGGATTTGTTGGAGAAGGGTTTTATTAGGCCTAGCCAATCACCTTGGGATGCACCGGTGTTATTTGTGAAGAAGAGGAGAAATTGTATGTTACAAAGATTGAGGGAGGAGAAGGGATTTATTAGGCCTAGCAAATAACCTTGGGGTGCTCCATTGTTGTTTGTAAAAAAAGAAAAATGGGTCCTTTAGGATGTGTATTGACTGTCGGCAACCCAATAGGGTCACCATCAAGAATAGGTATCCTCTTCCAAGAATTGATGATTTGTTTGACCAATTGCAAGGGGCTAGCCTTTTCTCTAAGATTTATCTTCAGTCTAAGTATCATAAAGTGAAGATGAGGGAGTGTGATATTCCTAAGACGGCCTTCCGGACTAGGTATGGGCATTATGAGTTTGTTGTGATGTCATTTGGGTTGACCAATGCACTGGCCATCTTCATGGACCTAATGAATAGGGTCTTTAAATCCTACTTTGATTCATTTGTTGTGGTATTCATTGATGATATTTTGATTTATTCACATAATGAGGAGGCACATATGGGTCATTTAAGGGTAGTGTTGCAAAGGTTAAGGGAAGAGAAATTGTATACTAAATATGAAAAATGTGAATTTTGGTTGAAGGATGTTGCTTTTCTAGGTTATCTGGTATCGGGGGATGGTATTAAGGTAGATCCTAAGAAGACAAATGTGATTAGAAATTAGCCTAGTCCATTGACCCTGTTGGATATTAGGAGCTTCTTGGGCTTACCGGGTTACTACCAGAGATTTGTGAATGAGTTTTCTTCTATTGCTTCTCCTATGACAAAATTGACTCAAAAGAAGGCTAAGGTTGTATGGACCAATAAGTCTGAGAGGTGCTTCCAAATGTTGAAAGATAAGTTTGTGTCTGCTCCTATATTGTCACTACCGAAAGGGCTAGAGAGATTTATTGTGTATTGTGATGCTTCTAGAGTTGGTTTCGGTTGTGTTCTAATGCAAAATGGTAAGGTCATAGCGTATTCTTCTAGGCAACTCAAGGTGCATGAAAAGAATTATCCTACCCATGATCTTGAACTAGCTGCCATGGTATTTGCATTAAAGATATGGCGTCATTATTTGTATGGAGTGCATGTTGATGTGTTCACCGACAATAAGAGCCTCCAATATGTTTTCACTCAAAAGGATCTTAACTTGAGAAAAGAAGGTGGTTAGAACTTCTTAAGGACTATGATATAAGTGTGCATTATCATCTCGATAAGGCTCTTGTGGTGGCAGATGCTTTGAGTAGGGTGTCTATGGGTAGCCTAGTTCATGTTGATGCTGGTGGCAAGGAGGTGGCTAGGGAGGTCCATCGGTTGGCTAGGTTGGGAGTTAGGTTAGAAGAAGTTGATAATGGTAGTGTTGTTATTGATGCTTCTAAATCTTCATTGGTTGAGGAGGTGAAAGCTAAGCATGATCTTTACCCTACTTTGTTGGAATTGAAAGCATTGGTAAAAGATGGTAAGGTGGAGGTTTTCTCCCAAGGGGGAGATGGTGCCCTTAGGTACCAAGGTAGATTGTGTGTACCTTTTGTTGATAGCTTGAAGGAAAAGATTTTTTATGAGGCTCATGGTTCTTCTTATTCTATTCACCCCGGGTCTATTTTAAAATGTATAGGGATTTGAGAAGGTGTATTAGTGGGGAGGAATGAAAAAAGACATTTCAAAATTTGTTTTTGGTTGCCATAGTTGCCAACAAGTCAAGGACGAACATCAAAGGCTGGGTTTCCTAACCCAAGATAATTCATGACTTGGTGAGGTTGCATGGGGTTCCTTTATCCATTATATCGGATCGTGGTGCACAATTCACTTCTCATTTTTGGAAGTCTTTTCAAAGAGGTCTTGGAACCAAGGCAATGCTTAGTATGACCTTTCACCCTCAAACAGATGGCCAAGCCAAAAGAACAATCCAAACAGTTGAAGACATGCTTAGGACTTGTGTATTGGAGCTTAAGGGTAGTTGGGATGATCATCTTCCATTGATTGAGTTTGCATATAATAATAGCTATCATTCTAATATCGGTATGGCTCCTTTTGAAGCTCTCTATGGTAGACATTATAGATCATTGGTTGGGTGGATTGAGGTTAGTAAGGTGGTATTATTGGGTCCGTATCTGGTTATGCATGCTATGGAGAAGGTAAGGATGATTAGAGAAAGGTTAAAAATAACCCAAAGTCACCAAAAGTCTTTTGCTAATGTGAGGAGGAGGGATTTTGAATTTATGGTTGGTGATTAGGTTTAGTTAAAGGTGTTACCCATGAAGGGTGTAGTCCATTTTGGTGAGAAGGGCAAGTTGAGCCCTAGATATGTGGGTCCTTATAGGGTGATGAGAAAGATTGGTAAGGTAGCCTACGAGTTGGATTTGCCTAAAGAAATAAAGTTGGTTCATTCGGTCTTTCATGTGTCTATGTTGAGGAAGTGTGTGGGTGATCCCAATGCTATTGTGCCTCTTGATGTTGTGGCAGTAGTTGAAGATAACTTGACATATGAAGAGGTTCCAGTAGAGATCTTGGATAGGCAAGTGAAGAGGTTGAGGAACATGGAAGTTGCTTCCGTTAAGGTCCTTTGGAGGAACCAACAAGTCGAAAGTGCTACTTGGGAGGCCAAAGTGGATATGAAAAAGCGATACCTTTATCTTTTCCACTCCACTCAAGCCTAAGGTATTGATCTAAGTCCTTTACATGATCTCAAGTCTTAGGTTCAGCCCTCATTTCATTGCATATATTCATGTTTAAATTGACAAGTTCGTGATGATTTGACACTTATATTAAATTTTTGAAATGATAATTAAGGGCATTGTTGCATCCTTATGTTGGCTGAAAGTGTCATGTTTGCATCTCTCATATACACTTCTTTGACATTTGGGGATGAATTTTCCCAAGGGGAAGATATTGAAACGACCCCAAAAAGTGTCCGAAAATATGCCTTGGAAGTGCCTGGAATCGTAATTTTCATATATCTCAAAATTCATGCACGATATCAAAAGTCCGACTTAATATTCTTAGTGGAAAATGGGTCTAACCCCGATTTTAGAGCAAATAAATTGCAATTTTAAATTCTCAAATATTGATTTCCAGGGAACTTTTCGCGCCCCTCGCACGACCGGCCAAGGCGCACCACAGTGTAAATTTTGCCCAGTTTTTCTATCTCGATCCAAGGCTTTGGATCTTGGGCCTAAGTGTTCCTAGTGCATGAAAATACCTATACTTAGCCTTATTTCACCCTTATATCATTCAAGACATTCCAAAATACTCACTCAAACACTTAGCCAATTTTTCACTCCTAAATTCAAGTCTCAAAACTCATACGAATCTTAAGGTTCTCGATCAAGCTTCAAGTCTCCATCTCAATTCTTCTTCAAGGATTCTCCAAAAGTTAAGGTATGTGGGTTTCTTTCATGGGTTCCTTGCACCCATGATACCCAAACTTCCTTTTACCCTAAATTGCATGATTTAAAATTTATTTACTCATGGGTCTTATGGGTTTCATGAATTTGTGACTGTTTTAGCATGTTTAGAACTATGAATTTAAGATCCAATGTGGGATTTGATGAATAGTTTTGATGTTTATTGCGTGAGGGTGTTACCAAGTATCTATTGATGATTTTACAATGGTTTTTCTTCCATGATTGCACTCTTGAATTGCATGATTTTACACTAGCACCACACACCCGCCAAGTGTTTGATAAAATATCTGGTTATGATTTCTTGAGGAATTGAAGGTCTAATGCATGTTTATAAGATGAATGACTTTATGATGATGAAAGGAATGTATATATATGATGATGAAAGAAATGTATGTATATGATGATGAAAGGAATGTATGTATATGATACTATCTCTATAGTGTTGGGGATTACCAAGCCTCACTTGGGAGGTTGTAGGCCCCGGTAACCTTATTGAGGGGTTTGTACCTCGATTGCCTCTCTCGAGAGGTGGCAGGTCCGTACAACCATGTCGAGGGGTTTGTACCTTTATAACCATGTTGGGGGGTTTGTACCTGTGATATCCCATAAATTTTTGCTCTTGTATATCCATGCTTCAAGACTCATTTGGTTTAGTTGGGGTGTATTAGGTTTATGGGGGACTCCTAGTACCTAAACAAGTTCAAGACTTCCCTAAAAGTTGAGTTTTGGGTGATGGTTCATGCAAAGATCAACTTTAAACTGGCATAACTTTTAGCATATTTGGAACTGGGTGGTAATGGCATGTCAAATGAAAGCCCTCTGAATAAGCTTCACAACGCACTTGGTTTCACCTCATTACAATGTAGGATGAGGGAGTTATGGTCATTTTCGTAAGACCCTCCTGTGCAGTGATGTCACACGGGCACCTATATGAGCAGTGGTGGCTTGTATGGGTCATGTGAGGCATGTGAGGCTGGGAAAAACCATTTTAAGCCTAAGGCATGGAACATGAACAGTGGCACAGGTTATGACTCTTACCACTGGTCGTGAAGAGGGTCGTGGAGGTGAGTAAGGGAGGCTTCGTATGCGTGGAGGTGAGTTTAAGGTTAAGGCATGGACCATAGCCACCCACATGGGTTGTGGTAGGAGGCACGGGTCGTGTCCCTTGGCGTGGAGCCTGGGCTACATTTTCCAGAACTAAGTATGGTGCCACGAGCCTCCACACCACCCGTGGAGTCCTCCGTGGTCATGATGAGACATCTTTTTCCAATCGATTTACAACGTCAATTTTTGGACTAAGTACCTTGTCACGGTCACTCCACATGACTCATGAGACTTTTCGTCGGGCAACACTTTGCCAAATTTTCCATCCGTTTACTAATGGCATTTTCATAAATGCCAATTACTTTAATGCCCTTATTAGACTTCCAATGCTATCATAACCTTCCTAAAAGACCTAAACAAGGTTCAAAGGATCAAACTCATTACTCTCATCTCAAATACACTCTCAATTCTCTCAAGAGCCTTCATCAAGCTCCAATTCAATTTCAAGGAAACCCAAGAACAAGGTTGGATTCAAAGATCATTTCCAAGCATCCATTCTTCCCAATCTTAATTCCAAGCAACTCTAGACCTAAGGTATGTTGTGTTGAACCATTAGGTCCTTTCGCCCATGGTGAATAATCTTCATTTTTACTGATATTGCATTATTTAAAGTTGATTTTACATGTGGGTCATGTATATTGAGAAATATACTGCACAATGATTTTAGTTCATGAAGGTATGGTTGTTTTAACATGTTTTGGGCTCTAAATCGTGGATCTAATGTTGGATTTGATGAGGGGTTTTGATGTCAATGTCTTAGGGGTGTTTCAAGGTGTCGATTAATGGTTTTACTATAGATTTTCTTGCATGATTTCATCTTTAAATTGCATGATCATTTACCCCCATCAGACACCCCCAAGTGGTTGATAAAATGTCCGACTAGGATTTCTTGTGGAATTGAAGGTCCAATGCATGTCTTATGAGTTGAATGATGTTATGATGATTATATGATGATGAATTAATGATGGAATGATGATGAAAGGATTATATACATATGATGTATAATGATGAGAGGAAGTAAAGGTATATGATAACTTTATGATGATGAAAGTATGGTATTAATGGGTTGATTTCATGGAAAAGTAGCAATAGTGATGAAATCTTACCAAGGTGAGGGGTTGGTACCTCATTAACCAAAGTGAGGGGTTGGTACCTCATTAACCCAAGTAAGGGGTTGGTACCTCACTCCAATATATGATGGTCTATTCTTATACACATGATATACCATCTGCAAGCATGAGTTATTTAAGCATTGATCATACTTGCCATATTGCTTTATGATGCCTATTGTTTACCGTTATGCATTTTGATTATGATGCCTATCTCCTGTTGCATTTCATTCCACATACTTAGTACATTTAAAGATACTAATGCATACTCTATGCCTACATGATGTTACCATGTAGGAATCGGAGCTCCATTTGGTCATCATCCTCCTCTACGTGGCTAGTGGTATCTATTCAAGCTTGTTGGTGAGTGCTCATGTGCGAGGGCAATATCTATGTTCTTATGATATATATTAAAGACTATCCTTCTTTCTGGTATACTTTTACTATGAGGGTGAGCCAAGTTGCTTGTCTTGGCTCCCGTTAAGTCCTATGTTAGAGGTATTGTTGGGCAAGTTATATGTTATGCTTGTGCTTTGACTTACTTATGATATTTAAGATATTTAAATATGAGTCTCGCCCATAGTCCCAATTCCCCTTATTTATGTTTTTTACATTGTTTTGCATTGCTTTCGCGACCAAGGATATGTAATGATATGCTATAAGGCTTGTTTGGGGTTCCTTCGGGTTCTCCATTCGCCAGTCACGTCTAGGCCCTAGGCTTGGGTCATTAAAAAGATGGTATTAGAGCACTATGTTGATAGATCCTCAGAGTCCAATGCATCGCATCGGTTAGAGTCCTATTCATGGTTGTGAAGTGCGCCATGACTATGAATAGGAGGCTATGAGGCATTTTAGGAAATATTTCCCTTCTTCATGTTCTAAGTTGTGCTATTAAGTTAAGTTTTTTTTCCCCCTAATGATTGTTCTTTGCTATGCTAGTTGATCATGTCAAACACAAGAGGAAGATGGTCTCAAACTCCCGAGGAGCAACCTAACAATGGTGAGCTCCGGGCTGCTCTTACTATGCTTGCCCAAGTGGTGGCCAACCAAGTCCAACAAGGGGCCCAAGCCCCTCATTCTACTACCCCGGGAGCTAGGGTAAGGGATTTCATGAGGATGAATCCTTCCATTTTCCATGGGTCAAAGGTGGATGAAGATCCACAAGAGTTCATTGATGAGGTTTACAAAATCTTGTCTATCATGGGTGTTGGACCAAATGAAAAGGTGGAGTTGGCGGCGTACCAACTCAAGGGGGTACCTAAAATTTTGTATGATCAGCAGAAGGTTGAGAAGGGAAATAGTTATGTGGTGCTTTGGGAGAAGTTCAAATGGGCCTTCCTTAATCTGTTTTTCTCTCTCGAGCTTAGGGAATCTAAGTTAGTTAAAGTTCATAAACTTGAAACAAGGTACTATGAGCGTGAGTGAGTATGCCCTCAAGTTTAATCAACTTTTAAAGTATGCTCCTCATTTGGTGGCTGATCCTAGATATAAGATGAATAAGTTTGTGATGGGGTCTCTGACTTAGTGAGTGATGAATGCCGGTCTACCTTGCTTATTAGTAACATGGACTTATCTTGATTGATGACATATGCGGAGTAAATAGAGGGAGAAAAGTTGAGGAAGAGGAAGGGGCATGAGGCCAAGAAGGCCCGTTTTGAAGGAAAGTTCCAAAGTCTCCTAGATAAAGGTGATGCTATATGTCCAACATGTCGTAATGTTCGTAGTGGCTTATGTTTGAAGGACACCAATGCTTGTTACCATTGTGGTGAAGAGGGACATAGGAGGAGAGATTGTTTTTGTAGGCGCAACAAGGGAAAGGGTGGTGAAGTTGGTCAAGGGAGTTCTCCAAGGCATAATCAGTTCTATGCTCTTTAAAGAAGGTAAGTGGTAGGTGGAGCAACCAATGTCGCTACCATTATGTTGAAATTTCCTAGACTTTGATGTGTGTATTGTTGGTGCCGGTGTGCCATTGTTTCTTCCTTTATTCTCTTGGTTGCTAGTGTCCTTCTTGTGTGTCCCGAGTTTTAATGTAAACCTTTGGTGTCTATATCTTGGTCATTTCTTCCCTCTTGGTTGCTAGTGGACTTCTTGTGTGTCCTGAGTTGTGATGTGAACCTTTGGTGTCTATCTCTTGGTTGAGTATATGGTTGCTAGAAAGTCCATAAGTATTGATCCGTGTTCATATTGCATTAGGTCTAGCCTTGTGTCTTGTTGGAATTGATGTGGTGGTTTTGATACTAGATTTGGGATGGAGTAGTTGCATGTATACTGTGTCTCCATGGATGGTACGACCCATAGAGCTAGTTTTTGATTTCCTAATGAACCCATCTTTGAGTGGGAAGTTGTCAAGTGGTAGCAAAAGAGGTAGGTTCATTCTTGTTTTAAGGTTCAATTGATTTCTAAGGGTTGGCCCATGTTCTTATTGCATCGAAGTCTTGTATTGTGATCTTGGTTGAACTTAGCTTGATGTGTTAGAGGTCTTGGGCTAGTTTGGGCTACTTGCATAACATGCTTTCAATGAGTGTCGAATTCGTAAGGTTGTAATATGATGGTTGATGATGGTCAATTGGTTTGGTCAACTATAATGGGTTAGTCACTTCTGTAAGCTTGATCTTTGTGTCGGGTTTTGTCTCTAAGTGAGGATGAGTGTAGATGATATTTCTAAGTTTTTTTGTTATACTTTTTCGGACTAGAAGTGAGCATTTGAGTATTGTTGGAATTGTTTGGTTGACTTATGCACTAGTTAAGTTTATGGGTTTCATGAATAGGGTCTTAAAACCTTACCTTGGTATGTTTGTCGTGGTTTCTAGTGATGAGGTATTGGTTTATTTAGAACTTGTGAATTATTTGGGGGGGGGGATTGGTTGCTAAATATGATAAGTGTGCTTTGTGGATAACAGGAAGATGGCTAGAATTCTTTAAGGATTATGATATGAGTATGCTTTAGTTCTTTCTTTGGTAAGGCTAGCATAATGGTTGGTGCTCTAAGTAGGGTGCCTATGGGTAGCTTGGCATATGTGGATAATGGTGGCAAAGAGGAGACTAGTGGGTCCATCGGTTAGCTAGGTTGGAAGTAGGTTAAGGGGAGTTGGGAATGGTAGTATAGTGTCCTTAGTGATTCCGGATCTTCTGAGGTTAAGAGGTCTATTTTAAGCAAAGCCTTGATTCCATCTTATTAGAGTTGGAAGTTTTGGGTGACAAGATGAGAAAGTGGAGGTTGTCTCCCAAGGGGGAGATAATGGCTATGGTACCAAGTGGGTTAGGTGAATTAAAGGATATTGACACTTGAGTTGAGCATTATGATTCCTTATAGAGTGTCAAGGGAGGTTGGTAAGGTTGCATAAGTTTGGGGATTTGCCTATGGATGTAGATATGGTTTGCCCAGTTCTTCATGCTTCTAGGAGGATGGGATTTTTTGGTAACTTTAGTGTTATAGAACTCTTTGAAGTTGTGGATGAAGTGGAGGATAAGTTGGCTTGGAAGTAGGTCCCAGTAGAGGTGTTGGATAGATGAGTGGAGAGGTTGATTAATGGGAATGTGGTGTTCATTAAGGACCTTTGGAAGAGTCATCTATTCGTATGTGTTTCTCGGGGAACTAGTGCAGGCATGGAAAAGCAATACCTATAAGAAATACCCGTATCTCTTTCATTCTATTCAAGCTTATGATGACATGTCAAGTCCTTTTTATGATTCCAAGTCTCAAGTTTTGTCCCTTATGTCATCGCATGCATTCATGTTCATGTTAATAAGATTACGAGAATTTTGATGTACATGTTGAAATTTCCTTGGAAATCATGTTTATGTGCATTGTTGCATTCATGTTTGGGCTAAAGTCTTCGTGACTACTTTCCTTGTGTATGTTTCTTTGACATTCGGGGACGAATGTTTCCAAGGAGGAGATATTGTGACACCCCATAAATTTATGCTCTTGTATATCCTTGTTTCAAGCCTCATTTGGTTTGGTTGGGGGTGTATTAGGTTCATGAGAGTAATACCAAAACGAGTTCAAGACTTCGCTAAAAGTTGAGTTTTGGGTGATGGTTCATGTAAGGGTGAACTTTAAACTAGCATAACCTTTAGCACATTCGGAACTGGGTTGTCCACACACATCAAATAAAAGACCTTTGACTTAGCTTCGTAACGCAATTGGTTTCACCTCATTTCAAGGTCGGATGAGGGAGTTATGATCGTTTTCGTAAGACCCTCCCGTGTAGTGATGTCACATGGGCACCTATACGGGCAGTGGTGGCTTTTATGGGTCGTGTGAGGCATATGAGGCTGGGAAAAACCATTTTGAGCCTAATTCATGGACCACGACTAGTGGCATGGGTCGTAAGGCTTAACATTGGTCGTGAACAGGGGCGTGAAGGTGAGTAAGGGAGGCTCATCATTCATGGAGTTGAGTTTGAGGCTAAGGCATGGACCACGACTAGTGACATGGGTCGTAAGGCTTAACATTGGTCGTGAACAGGGGCGTGAAGGTGAGTAAGGGAGGCTCATCATTCATGGAGTTGAGTTTGAGGCTAAGGCATGGACCACGACCACCCACACAGGTCGTGGTAGGTGGCATGGGTCGTCGCCCTTGACGTGGAGCCTGGGCAACATTTTCCAGCACCAAGTATGGTTCCACGAGCCTCCATATAGGCCGTGAAGCTCCACACGACCCATGGAGACCTCCATGGTCACTGCGAGATGTCTTTTTCCAATCGATTTACAACTTCAATTTTTGGACTAAGTACCCTATTATCGACTATGAGGGTAAGCCTGGTTGCTTTTTTTGGCCTCCGCTCTTATCTATGTAGTAAAGGTGTTGCTGGACATGTCATGTGTAATGTCGGGCACTCCACAAGACCTTTTGAGTGCCATATGATACGTGGGGCCTTCCGTGGGGCAACACTTTGCCAAATTTTCCACCCGTTCACTAATGGCATTTTCGTAAATGCTAATTACTCTAATGCCCTTTTTAGACTTCTAATTCTATCTTAATCTTCCTAGAAGACCTAAACAAGGTTCCGAAGGATCAAAATCATTACTCTCATCTTAAATACACTCTCAGTTCTCTCAAAAGCCTCCATCAAGCTCCAATTCAATTTCAAGGAAACCCAAGAACAAAATTGGATTCAAAGATCATTTCCGAGCCTCCATTCTTCCCAATCTCAATTTCCTGCAACTCTAGACCTAAGGTATGTTGTGTTGAACCATTTGTTCCTTTCACCCATGGTGACTAATCCTCCCTTTTACTAATATTTCATGATGTAAAGGTGACTTTACATATGGGTCTTGTATATTGAGAAATATACGGCACAGTGATTTTAGTTCATGAAAGTATGATTGTTTTAGCATGTTTTGGGCTCTAAATCTTGGATCTAATATTGGATTTGATGAGGGGTTTTGATGTGAATGTCTTGGGGGTATTGCCAGGTGTTGATTAATGGTTTTACTATAGATTTTTCTTGCATGATTTCTTCTCTAAATTGCATGGTGTTTTACCCCCATCAGACACCCCCCAAGTAGTTTATAAAATGTCTGTCTAGGATTTCTTGTGGAATTGAAGGTCCAATGCATGTCTTATGAGTTGAATGGTGTTATGATGATTATATGATGATGTGGGTTTCTTGAGGAATTGAAGGTCCAATGCATGTCTTATGAGTTGAATTGTGTTATGATGATTATATGATGATGAATTAATGATAGGATGATGATGAAATGATTGTATGAATATGATATAATGATGAGAGGAAGTGAAGGTATATGATAACTTTATAATGATGAGAGTATGGTATTAATGAGTTGATTTCATCTAAAAGTTGCAATAGTGATGAAATCTAACCAACGTGAGGGATTGGTACCCCATTAACCAAAGTGAGAGGTTGGTACCTTATTAACCAAAGTGAGAGGTTTGTACCTTATTAACCCAAGTGAGGGGTTGGTACCTCACTCCAATATATGATGGTCTATTCTTATACACATGATATGCCATTTGTAAGCATGAGTTATTTAAGCATTGATCATACATGCCATATTGCTTTATAATGCCAATTATTTACCGTTATTCATTTTGATTATGATGCCTATCTCTTATTGCATGGCATCCCACATACTTAGTACATTCAAATATACTAATGCATACTCTATGCCTATATGAACAAACAAGCAAGATCAAATGAATCCCACATACTTAGTACATTCAAATATACTAATGCATACTCTATGCCTATATGATGTTACCATGTAGGAACCGGAGCTTCATTTGGTCATCATCTTCCTCCACGTGGCTAGTGGTATCCATTCAAGCTAGTTGGTGAGTACTCATATGCGAGGGCAATATCTATGTTCTTATGATATGTATTAAAGACTATCCTTCTTTTTTGTATACTTTTACTAGGAGGGTGACCCCAGTTGCTTGTCCTGGCCCCCGTCAAGTCCTATGTTAGAGGTGTTGTTGGGCAAGTTATGTATTATGCTTGAGCTTTGACTTAAGATATTCAAGCTATTTAAATATGAGTCTCTCCCATATCCCCAATTCCCCTTATTTATGTTTCTTACGTTATTTTGCATTGCTTCCAGAACCAAGGATATGTAATGATATGCTATGAGGCTTGTTTGTGGTTCCTTTGGGTTCCCCATTACCCTGTCACGTCTAGGCCCTAGGCTTGGGTCGTGACAGTACCTCATCAACCATGTTGGGGGGTTTGCACCTTATCAACCACATGAATGGGTTTGTACCTCATGCGCCTCTCCAAGGCGGTGGTAGGCCTTGGATTGCACTAATAATGGTCACTCCTTACACTCGTATTATGTTCTATATAAGCATGGTTTTTACTTCAAGCATCATTCATACATTCCATATTGCTATATGCTTATTCATTGCCTATGTTATGCATTTTGATTATAGTGCTTATCACTTGTTGCATTGCATCCTACATACTTAGTACATTTAAATGTACTAATACATACTCTATACCTACT
>DF361406.1:43095-58196 GCA_000787875.1 Solanum virginianum | reverse complement strand
TCAATGGTCGGATGGCCTAACCCAAGACATAGAGATTCCCACTTTGAAGTGGGAGGTAATTAATATGGATTTTGTGGTTAGGTTGCCCAAGACTAGAAAAGGTTTTGATTCCATTTGGGTTGTGGTTGATAGGATAACAGAATTGACTCACTTTCTACAGGTTAAAACCACATATGAGGCTGAAGAGTATACAAGATTGTATATCCATGAGTTGGTGAGGTTGCATGGGGTTCCTTTGTCCACCATATCAGATCATGGATCACAATTCACTTCACACTTTTGGAGGTCTTTTCAAAGGGTTCTTGGTACAAAAGTTCACCTTAGTATAACCTTTCACCCTCAAATGGATGGCCAAGCCAAAAGGACAACTTAAACCCTTGAAGATATGCTTAGGGAATGTGTATTGGAGTTGAGGGGTAGTTAGGATGACCATCTTCCTTTGATTGAGTTTGCCTACAACAATAGCTATCACTCTAGCATCAGTATGGTTCCTTTTGAGGCTCTTTATGGGAGACATTATAGATCATCGATTGGTTGATTTGAGGTTGGAGAGGTGGATTTATTTGGACCGGATCTAGTAATGGAGCTCTTGAGAAGGTTAGGATGCTTAGGGAAAGGTTGAACACAGCCTAAAGTTGTCAAAAATCTTATGTCGATGTGAGAAGAAGAGACCTTGAATTCAAAGTGGGTTATTGGGTTTATTTGAAAGTTTCTCCAGCGAAGGGTGTGGTCTGTTTTGGTAAAAAGGGTAAGTTGAGTCCAAGATATGTTAGTCCTTATGAGGTCTTGAAGAGGGTTGGCAAGGTATCTTATGAGTTGAAGTTGCCTAGTGAAATGAATTTGGTTCACCCGGTGTTCCATGTCTCTATGTTGAGAAAATGTGTTGGTGATCCTAATACTATTGTGCCTCTTGATGTTGTGGGTGTTATTAAGGATAACTTGACTTATAAAGAGACTTCGGTTCATATTTTGGATAGGTAAGTAAAGAGATTGAGGAACAAGAAGGTGGCATCTATTAAGGTCCGTTGGAGGAACCAACGAGTTGAAAGTGCCACATGGGAGGCCGAGGCAGAAATGCAAAAGCGGTATCCTAATCTTTTCCACTCCACTCAAGCCTAAGGTACTAATTCTAAGTCCCCTACATGATTTCAAGGCTTACGTTTTAGCTTCTATGTTATTCATATGCATTCATGTTTAAGTTGGCAAGTTTATGATGATTTTATACTTATGTTGAAATTTTGAAAATGGTGTTTTAAATGTAATGTTACATTTTAGTTGGGCTGGTTTGTTTATGATCATTATTGTCTTGTACGTCTCTTTTACATTCAGGGATGAATGTTCTCAAGGGGGAGATATTGAAATGACCCCAAAAAGAGCCCGAAAATGTGGCTAAGAATGCTCGAAATTTTAAATTCCATATATCTCAAAATCCATGCACGATATCAAAAATTCGACTTTATATTCTTGTTAAGGAGGTCAAAATTAAGGGGGAAAGGGTCTAACCCTAATTTTAGAGCAATCGAATCACAATTTTGAATTTCCAAAATTTTAATTTCCAGAGATGATCCGCGACAGCATCACCACGTGCAACTGTCATGGACGTGTGTTAATTTGGCCTCTGCGATAGGTCCATATCGCGGACTTGTGTATTTTGTTTCCAGTGATTTCTATCTCAGTCAAAGGCTTTTGGGTCATGGGCCTAAGTGTTCGTAATCGTATTTTAACTAATACTTAGCCTTATTTCACCCTCATATCATCCTAAACATTCCAAAATACTCACTAAAACACTTAGCCATATTTTCACTCCACAAACTTGAGTCCTAAATCCTTATCCCAAGCTAAGATTTTCCTTCAAGATTCTTCTTGAAGCTTCATGTCTCCATCTCCAATCTTCACCAAGATCATCTCTAAGCTAAGGTATGTGGGTTTCTTTCATGGGTTCCTTTCATGCATGATACTCAAGCCTCTTTTTACTCAAAATTGCATGATTTAAAGGTGATTTACAAATGGGTCTTACGTATTATTAAATTCACTGCACACTATGTTAAAGCTATGTGAAATTGTGACTGTTTTGCTATGTTTTGAGCTATAAATCTTTTATCTATTATGAGATTTAAGGAGGGGTTTTGATGTATGTTGCTTAAAGATATTGCAAGGTGTTGATTGATGGTTTTACAATGGATTTTACAGCATAATTTCATCTCTATATTTCATGGTTTTATACTAGCATTACACACCCTCTAAGTGTTTGATAAAATGTCCCGATGCTGGTTCTTGAGGAAGTGAAGGTCCAAAGCATGAGATATGATATGATTGTCTATATGATCACGAAATGAGCTTATGTAGATAATAAATTCTATACAAAGTGTTGCATTAGACCATACCTAATTCGAGGGGACTAAGAACCCGAATGACCTAGATGGGGGTTTGTACTCATTAATCTAGTGAAGGGTTTGTACTTCTCCACCTAGTGATGGGGTGGCATTATCACTAACCTAGATGGGGGTTTGTACTTATCAGCCTAGTGAAGGGTTTGTACTTTTCCACCGGGGTTATAGGGTGGCATAATCACTAACCTAGTGAAGGTTTTGTACTTCTCCACCTAGTGATAGGGCGGCGCATTGTATCCTATATACTTAGTACATTCAAATGTACTAACACATACTCTTTCCTACATGATATAACCATATAGGGACTGGTGCCCAAGTTTATCATCCTCCTCTACGTGGCTAGATCGGTAATACTCAAGCTTGTGGTGAGTCCTCCACTTCGGGGACCTTAGTCTGTGTTGCTCTTATTATGTATTGAGACATTCTTCTTTATTAGACTATGAGGGTGAGCCTGTTGCTTTATCTTGGCCCTCTCTTTTATCCATGTATTAGAGGTGTTTGTTGGACATGTTATGTATCTAAGCTAAGAGCCTTGACTCTATTGGTCTTGATGTCTATGATATGAAAGTACTTTCTCTTAGCCCCTGTTGTCCCACTTTATTATCTCTTGATGCTTGGTTAATGCTTCCGCAACCAAGGATGTGTAATAATGTTCTAAGAGGCTTGCTTGGCATCCTTTCGGGTTCCCCTTGAGCCATGTCACTTTACATGTTATGTATCTAAGCTAAGATCCTTGACTCTATTGGTCTTGATGTCTATGATATGAAAGTACTTTCTCTTAGCCCCTGTTGTCCCACTTTATTATCTCTTGATGCTTGGTTAATGCTTCCGCAACCAAGGATGTGTAATAATGTTCTAAGAGGCTTGCTTGGCATCCTTTCGGGTTCCCCTTGAGCCATGTCACACCTAGGCCCTAGGCCCTAGGCTTGGGTCATGATAGCCTACCACCTCCTTAGAAAGGCACATAAGGTACAAACCCCTTCAAGAGGTTGATGGAGTACAAACCACCCAACGGGTTGATGGGTACAAACCCCCAACTTTGTTGATGGAGTACAAACCCCCCAACGGGTTTATGGAGTACAAAACCCCCAACAAGGTTGATGGGTACCAACTCCCAACAAGGTTGATGGGTACCAACCACCAATAAGGTTACTTGTGCCTACCACCCCCCGAGCTAGGTGATCGAGGTACCAATCTCTCAATAGGTTACTCGAACCTACAACGCCCCGAGCTAGGCTATCGGTGAGGTACCGACTCCTCAATAGGTTACACTGGCCTACAACCTCCTGATCTAGGATTGGCCATCCCCAACACTATAGAAATAGTATCATATAGATATGCACATTTCTCCCCTTATTATATAGTCATTTTAGCCATACATTCCTCTCATCATCATACAATCATCATATTCATACATTCCCTTCATCATCATATAGTCATCATATACATACATCAATTTCATCATCATTCCATCATCATTTCATCATTACTTTATTATCATTTTATTATCATATAGTCACTTAACTTATAAGAAATGCATTAGACCTTCAATTCCTCAAGAAACCATAACCGGACATTTTATCAAACACTTAGAGGATATGTAGTGCTAGTGTAAAACCGTGCAATTCAAGAGTGATATCACGTAAGAAAATTTCATGTAAAACCTTCAACAAATACATGGTAACAACCTTAAGCAATATACATCAAAACACTTCATCAAATCTTACAATAAATCTTAGATTCATAACTCAAAACATAGTAAAATAGTCACAACTTCATAAGCCCAACATAGTGTGTAGTAATTTTCATAATAAATAAGACCTATGAGGAAATCATCTTTAAATCATGCAAATTAAGGTAAAAAGGGTCTTGGGCATCATCGGTGAAAGGAACCTATGAAAGAAACCCACATACCTTAGCTTTAGCTTTGGAGATGAACTTGATAAAGATTGAAGATGGAGACTTGAAGATTGGTTGAATTCCTTAAGATCCGGAGAGGGTTTTGAGTCTTGAGTTTAGCAGTAAAATATTTGGCTAAGTGTTTGAATGAATATTGAGGAATATTTAGAATGATATGAGGGTGAAAAGTGTCTAAGTATAAGGTATTTTTACATTTGGGAACACTTAGGCCCTAAACTTTAAAGTCTTGGACAAAAGTCAAAACTGCACCAAAAATAAAATAGGTGCACGCCCTTGGCGCGTTGCGCAAGGGGTGCAAAACGCTCTCTGGAAATTGCATTTTGGATTTGATACGGTTGCTCTAAAATGGGGGTTAGACCCTTTCGCTCCTAGATTTGACCCCATGAATAAGAATATAAAGTCTGACTTTTGATATCACGCACTAATTTTGAGATATATGCAAATTACAATTCTGGGAACTTCTGAGGCACATTTTCCAGCACTTTTAGGGTCGTTTGACTTAGGCATTATGAAGTTCACCCTGGCAAAGTGATTTCCCACTTTCTTTTGGTGTATGGAAACACATCGGGACAACATGGATTAGCTCACATAGTTTATGTCGGTTATGGTGTCTGTCACATATGTTCAAGTTCTCCTTATATTCCCAAGAGGTCCCCTAATAATAAATTTAAATGTCTCCTTTATGTTTAGTCCAAAAGAGGTTGCTCTCACACATGTTCAAGTTCTCCTTATGGTTCTAAGTTGTCCCTCTTATGATAATTAAATAGTTCCTTTATGTTTTGCCTAAAGATGATTTAAAGTTCCTATGATTCTTTGTTTCAAAAATTCAAATGGTATTTTCCCCTAAAGGTACATGGTGATTTCTATAAGTGTGTAAGGTGTTCTTCATTATGATTGTCGATGTTCCTTGCATAATAAAATAGTCTTTAATGTAAAGTGATGTATTTTTTACCCAAGCATATTAATACTTTAGTTATGTATGACATCTTGTATTTCTCAGTATCTTTTATGAACTCCCTAAAGCTTTATGGTATATGTCATTCTTGATCTATTATTTTCCTTATATATGCTCAAGTCCCCCTTATATCTCCAAGATATTCTCTTATAATGATTTATGATGGTTCTTTATTTTTATGACCTACGCAATATTCCTCACCCTCTAGTACAAGGTATATGGATGAGCTACTCATGCCATTTTATTGTGCTTTTTATGAGTTATGCAATTATGTTTACCTCTACGTATGTTTTACCTTAAGCATTGATTTTGCATGGCATATTGAGCTTACGTCTTTGATTATGTTTATGGATTTTGATTACTATGGCTTGCTTCCCTTGTTGCATTGCACCCCACATACTTAGTACATCTCAAGTACAATGCATACTATATGCGTACATGATATCACCATGTAGGGGTCGGAGCTCTAATTAGCCATCCTGCTCTACATGGCTAGTTCAGCGTATTTGAAGAGAGCCTTTGGTGAGTTCTCATACCCGAGGGAAATATCTACTTTATTTCATGTTTATGTCAAGACTTTATCACATCTTTTGGGTTCCTATCTATGAGGGTGATCCCAGGAGATGTCTTGGCCCCCGCCCCATTCGTATTAGAGGTGTTGTTGGATATTAAGTTGGTTTGTATTATGAGCATGACTCCTTTTATGTTCAAGTGATTATGAAAGACTTCCCTCAGTCCTACTTTCCTTTATTTAATCATTTCTCGTTTAACATTGTTTATCTTATTTCCGCAACCAATGAAGTGTATGATATGCTAAGAGGCTTATTTGTGGTTCATTCGGGTTCCCTATTCTCTATGTCACGTCTAGTCCCTAAGCTTGGGTCATGACGGTTCTTTTCCCTCGAGCTTAGGGAAGCTAAAATGACATAATTTATCAATCTCAAGCAAGGTAGAATGAGTGTGAGGGAATATGCGCTCAAGTTCACAAAGCTTTCCAAGTATACTCTTATGCTAGTGGCTAACCCCGTGCAAGAATGTACAAGTTTATTTCTGGGATCTCAGAGTTGGTTATGAAAAAATGTTGTATGGTTATGATTATTTGAGATATGGAAATCTCTAGGCTCATGAATTATGCTAAACAAATTGAAGGTGAAAAGCTCAAGGAGAAGAAGGTGAATGATTCCAAGAGGGCCCATTATGATGATGGGTTTTCCAACTCTAGGAGAGGTAATGGATATGGTCACTTTCAGCAAGGCCAAGATTTGAACACAAGGGTTATGAATTCTAGATTGACTCCTCCCAAGGAACAATTTAGAGGTTGGCCAATGCCCCCTCAGTAAAGTACTTGTGAGAAGAATCACTAGGGTATGTGCTTAAGGAGCTTAGGTGCTTGTTTTAGATATGGTGATAAGGGCCACAAGGCTGTTGATTGTCCCAAGGCTACCAGGTAGGGCCAGGTTTTAGTGTCCCAAGGTGATCAAGGACAACAAAGAGCTCCACAAGGTTGTGCTCCCAGAAATAACAGATTCTATGCTTTACATGCTCATCAGGAAGTAGAGGAGACTATGTATGTTGTGACTTTATATGTTAAAAGTTTTTGATTTTGATTCTTCTGCTTTGTTGGACTCGAGTGCAAATTTAGCTTTTGTGACTCCTCTTTTGGCTATTAAGTTTGGATTGAATCCTAAAATTTTAAGGGATCCCATTTGGGTTTATACTCCCGTGGCTGAGTCTATTGTTGTCTAAAGAGTCTATCGAGGTTGCCTGTCTCTGTTCTGCATAAAGTCCTCCTATGTGATCTTTTGGAACTTTAGATGTTTGATTTTGATGTTATTCTCGGGATGGATTGGTTGTATGCTTCTTATGCCTCTATAGATTGTAGATCCTAGAAAGTCAATTTTGAATTTTTGGATGAACCTGTTCTTGAATTGAAGGGTAGTGACTTCACTATTAAAGGTCATTTTATTTTCTATCTCATGTCCTGAATGATGGTTTCTAAGGGGATCTTTTATATTGTGAGGGTCAGAGATGTGGAGTCTGAGTCACTTACTCTTGAATCAGTTTTGGTGGTTAATGACTTTTCAGATGTGTTTCCCGAAGACTTGCTCTAGTATTTCTCCCTAAAGGGAAGTAGACTTTGACATATATCTCCTTCCAGATACTCAACCTATCTCTATCCCTCCTCATCGTATTGCATTGATTAAGTTAAATATGTTAAAAGACCAATTGAAGGACTTGTTGGAGAAAAGCTTTATTAGACCAAGTATATCGCCATAGGGTGCTCTAGTAGTATTTGTAAGAAAGAAAGATGAGTGTTTTCTAATGTACATTGATTATAGGTAAATTCAATAAGGTAACCATCAAGAATAAATACTCATTTCCAAGGATCAATGACTTATTTGACCAACTTCAAGGGGCCACCCGTTTCTCAACGATTGACCTCTGTTTTGGTTATCATTAATTGAGGGCCAAGGAGTGTGATATCCCCAAATGGCTTTCTGAACTAGGTATGGTCACATTAAATTTGTGATGATGTCATTTGGGTTAACTAATACCCCAGCTGTGTTTATAGATCTTATGAATCGGGTGTTTAAGTCATTTCTTGATAGTTTTGTGGTTATCTTCATCAATGATATCTGGATTTATTCCCAAATTAAGTGTGAGCATATGGATCATTTAAGGTTTATTCTTCAGACTTTAAGAGAAAATCAATTGTATGCTAAATTTAGCAAATATGAGTTTTGGTTAGGTGAAGTAGCTTTTCTTGGCTATATGGTATTTGGTGATGGTATTAAAGTTAACCCAATGAAGATCGAGGTTGTAAAGAATTGGCCTAGACCATTGGCTCCTTTAGATATTCAAAGTTTTCTTAGGTTGGCTGGTTATTATAGGAGATTTATTAAAGGTTTCTTATCTATTGCATCTCCTTTGACTAAGTTGACTTAAAATAAAGCCTTGTTTTTATGGTCGAATGAATATGAGAAGAATTTTTAGACTTTGGAAGACCAACTTACATCAACTCCTATTTTGACTCTACTAGATGGCTTTGATGGGTTCATGGTGTATTATAATGCTTTTAAGATTGAGTTGGGTTATGTTCTTATGCACCATGGTAAGGTGATAGCTTATGCATCAAGGCAATTAAAGGTGCATGAACGAAATTACCCGACTCATGATCTTGAGCTAGCAGTTGTGATATTCGCTTTGAAGATTTTGAGACATTATTTGTATGGGGTTAATGTTGATGTCTTCACCGATCATAAGAGTTTGCAATATGTGTTCACCCAAAGGGATCTCAACTTGAGACAAAGAAGGTGGTTGGAACCCCTTAAGGACTATGACATAAGTGTTCAATATCATCTCGACAAGGTAAATCTTGTAACCGACACTCGTAGTAGACTATCTATAGGGAGTGTGGCTCATGTTGATGAAGGATAGAAAGAGTTAGTACAGGATATTCACCATTTGGCTACATTGGGTGTTAGATTGGTTGACTCTAATGATGGTGGTATTCTTGTTCAGAATGGGGCTGAATCTTCTATGGTTGTTGATATCAAGGCTAAATAAGATTTAGACCCATCCTTGGTAGAGTTGAAGAAGTTGGTTGCCGAAAAGAAGATAGAAGTTTTCTCCTGAGGGGAAGATGGTGTACTTCAGTATCAAGATCGGTTGTGTGTTCTGGATGTTGATGGTCCTAGGGAGGTGATTATATGTCAAGCCCATAACTCTCCTTATCCCATACATCTGAGATCCACCAAAATGTATTAGGATTTGATGAAAGTGTATTGGTGGTATGGTATGAAGAAAGACATAGCCAAGTATGTATCTGAATGTCCTAATTGTCAACAAGTGAAGGTAGAACATCAAAGGCCCGATGGTTTCTCAAAATATTGATATTCCCACTTGGAAGTGGTAAGACGTAAATATAGATTATGTAGTTGGGTTTCCCCAAACCCGAAAGTAATTTGATTTGATTTGGGTTATCATTGATAGGATGACTAAATTGACTTATTTCCTACCTGTCGGGACTCCCTTCAATTCCGAAGATTATGCAAGGTTGTATATCCAAGTGTTGGTAAGGTTTCATGGTGTGCCTAGGTTTATCATATTAGATCATGGCACTTAATTTACTTCTCACTTTTGGAAATCATTTCAAAAAGGACTTGGTACTAAGATGAAGGTAAGTACCGACTTTCATCCTCAAATCAGTGGATAATTCTAGAGGACAATTCAAACTTTGGAAGACATGTTGAGCACATATGTGTTGGAATTCAAGGGTAATTATAATGCTCATCTACCACTTATCAAGTTTACTTACAACAATAACATTTATGCTAGCATTGGTATGACACCATTTGAGGCTTTGTATGGTAGGAGGTGTAAGTCCCCGGTAGGATGGTTTGAGTTAGGTGAGATGGCATTGATTGTCCCATATTTGGTATGAAAGACATGGAGAAGGTGAGGTTGATTAGGTAGAGGTTGAAAACGGCTCAAAGTCATCAAAGGTCTTATTCAGATTTTAGGAAGAGGGATCTTGAATTCCTTATTGGTAATTGGGTATATGTGAAGGTTTGATTCATTAAGGGTGCAATGTGTTTTGGCAAGAAGGGCAAATTAAGTCCCCGGTATGTAGGTCCTTATGAGATTGTTGAGCAGATTGGGTGGCCTATAGATTAGAGTTGTCTCCGAATTTGAGTTTTATCCACCTGGGTTTCCATGTGCCTATGTTGAGGAAGTTGATAGGTGATCCTAGTTCAATTATGCCTTTGGATGGTGTTGAAGTTGAGGAAAATTTGTCTTATGAGGATGTTCCGATTAAGATCTTTGATAGGCAAGTAAAGCGACTTCACAATAAGGATGTGGCTTCGATTACAATGCTTTGGGAAATCAACATGTGAAGAGTGCTACATGGGAGGCAAAATTGGACATGATGTAGCGATATCCCTATCTTTTCTAATCTGCTCAAGACCAAGGTATTAGGTTCTTCCTATTCTAAATGGCCCTAATTCTTTCACTCTTGTATTTTATGATATGACATGCATACATATGCATGAAAATGATTTAAAAGATGAATTGACATAGTTTTGAATGACTTTATGATTTTCAAGTTATGAATTATGCATTGTGTTTCATGATTGGAATGATTCATGTTCAAGTCGAGCCTTGTTCTAGCACATTCGAGAAGGAATGTTCCTAAGGGGGAAATACTGTAAGGACTCAAACTTTGTAAGGCCTTAATGGTGCATGGATATATGGTTCCAAAAGGTTTTTGACCAAGGTGTCACCATCACGGAGTAGTCCACGAGCAGTGTGGAGGTGCCTTGAGATAGCCGTTGGCCTTGCGTGGACTGTACTTGGGCTCATGGTGGAGTTCGAGACTAAGGTACACTTCACTGAGCACCTAGTAGCTCGTGTGAAATATCAATGGCCATGAGATGGCTCATGAAAGGATACTTGGGCTTGAAAGCCATATTTTGGATAAGACATCTCACAAACCCCTACATGGGTCGTGTAGAACTATATGGGAAATATGGTGTCCCATAATGGTGTTGGTCAAAATATTTTCTAAGTATGGAATCACCATCTTGAAACTTGGCTAGTGACTATTTTCTTTAAGTATAGTCTCATGGACAGCCATGCAGTTTGTGTGACTTCACACGAGCCGTGAGGCTTCATTGCGGGATCCCTGGAAAATTTTTAAAACTCGTATCATTAATGGTTTTCTTGTAATTTTGGTTATTCCTAAGAGTCGTTATGACCTTTTAACCTATCCTAAACCCTTAAAAAGACCTATACTCTTCTATTCTAATTCAAATTTATTCCTCACACTTAGAATATTCAAACTCTCTCATCAATAGACTACTCTCAAGTGAGCCATTGGAGATTAGTTTGGAGCTTAAGGAAGTGTCTTCTTCTTCAATCAATTTCTTCTTAATTTTTCTTATTAGCTAAGGTATGTTGGATTGATTCATGACCCCTATAAACCATGAATATGCCAAACATATGTCACTTTTTGATTTATGAAATTAAGCTTAATTTGAAAATGGGTCTCTTAGATTATTGTTTATTTAATTCAATTGAGATATGGGCTATGTTTAGTTGACATTTTAAAAGTGATTTAAGCCCTAATATATTGAATTGCATTGATGTTATGAAGATTTGAAGATGCATATCACCTTTAAAGGTTAATTTAAGTATGAGTAATCTGAATTTTGATTTAAATGCTAATTTACTTATGAATTTACTTGAATTTCATATTATATTGTTGATTTAAGTATGAATCTCTATTGACCATGCTATCCTCATATCATTCATTTTATGAAGATTATAAAGTAGGTTAAGACCTTATGTATATGAATATGATTTTGATAAAAGTATAGTTATGATAAAAATGTGATCACATAAATGTCTATGATATGACTCCTTTAGCAACTTTGGGTGTTTACAGAAACATGATATATGTGAATGAGCTATTCCCATGCATTAAAGTATGAATTGAAGTATGATTTGGCTCTTTAGCCCAAGTATGCATGATTGTGAAGAATTTTTGGCTTTTAAGCCTATATATGCATTGAAATAATTTAAAATGACTTGTGCCTCTTTTGAAGGCTTGTATACGTATATGTATTCTAGTGGGATGATGACTTAGCACCGAGCAGAATGTTTGTAGGGGGGCTATCTCTAAGGGTCTAGTACCCAAGTCCTATAACTATGTGCCAAACATAGATATTTGTTTATGGGAACCCTTGCCAAAATGGGAGGCTTGTAAGGTATGGTTACAATTATGTTTATGATAAATGAAAGTCCTTTCCAAAATAGGAGTGCCCGTAAGGTAAGGTTACTTCTCCAAAATGTGAGGCTCGTAAGGAGAAGTATGGTCTATCTTTGGCAAATATATCATCGGTGTGGTGAATACACTGAAATTGCATATAATAATTCAGTTGGTCTAGATATCAGTTGAGGTCTCATCCGCTCTATGTAGAAGTATTATGGCATTTCATGCATCATGGATTTCATTGCATATTTATATATTACTCTTTATTGCTTATGTACTTCATTCTATATATGTGCCCTTGTCATCTAACATTGAATGCAAATTTAATGAGTTCATATGCATTGTATGCCTGCATACTTACTACATCCAAACGTACTATGACATACTCTTTCCCTACATAATCTAACCATGTAGGGACCGAAAACTATCTTCATCCACCCTTTGATAGTTAGCTCGGCATTGTGATCGTTGTTATGGTTAGTCCTATCATCCAAGGACAACTCGTCATCCATCTACCTATTATGTTGTTTCCACTTATGTTTTATTTACTTTGAAGGTGAGCCTGGGACATGTCTTGACCCCCATCCTATTCTATGAGTTAGAGGCTTTGTTGGACAATATGTAGACTATTGTACGGATTTATGTTAGGACATGCTACTTGTTTATGGAGATAATGATTATGGATATCTATTAAATGTTGTTATTATGATGGTACATTTGTGATGAGATATAGAAATATGGAAAGTCCTAACTCCCATTCTATCCCTATAGCGTGAGTTAACTTACCCGCCCTTTAGCTCTTATGTGTTATGTGCTATGTGAATCCATGCAAATCCCTATCCCTACGACATCCCCAGAGCGTGAGTCATACTTTCCTGTCCCTTAGAACTATGTATTTATTATTTTATTATGCACTTCGAAATTGATGATGTGATGTGGATACTATGAGGCTTGTTTGGGTACTCTTGTGTTCCCATTCGCCATGTCACTCCTAGATCCTAGTGAAATACTCTAAAAATGCTCTTCAGAAATTTCCTTAATCATATTTTTCATATATCTCAGAATTCGTGTGTGATATCAAAAATTTAACTTCATATCTCGATTAGGGGGCCAAATTGAGTGGGGAATGGGTATAACCCAGATTTTAGTGGGCCCGTAGTGAAAAATATTTTTTGCTATTTTTTATTTTTAGTGGACATCAGCGCCCTTACCGCAATATGCAGGGCGCGGATTAGTGTTGGAATGAAGTTCGCATCTGGTCAGTGTCGCGCCAAGGGCGTGGACTAGTGTATTATTTTCCTTGGTTTTTCTATCTCGGCCACGGGCATTAGGGTCATAGCCCCATGTGCCCTTATGCGTGAAAACACCCATACTTAGCCATTTTTCAACTCTATATCACTCAAAACCTTCACAAAAATCTCTCCATGACTTAAGAAAATATCTCGTTCAAATTTTAGGAATTTCAAGCTTAAGTTTTGAACGCAAGGATTCTCTTCAAGCTCTTAGTTCTCTTCAACTCATCTAAAGAAAACCCAAGTTTGAGGTATGTGGGTTTCATCCATTGGATCCTTTCAACCATGGAGCCCAAATCCTCCTTTTATGAAAATTGAATGTTTTCAAGTTGCATCATCTATGAGTATCTTTTATTATGGAATATCAATATAAATCATGTTGGGGTTTTATGAAATATTGATTGATTATGCATCTCTATCTATTTCAAGCTTATACTATGAATTGATTTTGTCTATTGAGACTATGCATGTTTTGAGCTATGAAACTATGATCTATTTTGAGTTTTGATGATGGATTTCAAGGTACCCTACATGAGGGTTTTACTACATGTTGGTGGGTTGATTTGGATTAAGTTTACTCATCTTATGTCAATCTCAAATGCATGATTTTAAACTAGTATCATAAACCCACCAAGTGTTTGATAAAATTTTAATTCAAGAATTCTCAAGTTATTGATGATTTATTTCATGATTTACAAGTCAAGTGACTATATGTTGATTAAGGGCTTTCAAGTATATATTGAATTCATGAAAAGTATCTTTGATGTTACAAGTATCAAGTTTAGCCCTATTTTCAAGATTATTACCTCTTGTGAGCCATTCATGTTAACACAAGGGTTCATGTATATTTATTATTACTCTCATATTTCAAGTTAGGCTCACCATTAGAGGTCAAGCATGTTTAGGAGCTACTCATGTCATGTTTCTATGTTACTTACAAGTTATTAAAGTGATGATTATTTAAAGTATTCCGTGGGATTAGATTTTGCACTGATAGATTGGATGTCGGCATGGACTATCTTCTAGGGTCCGTACTCCTTTCTCTAAACTATCTACCAACATAGGATTATACTTTACCCTTGTTATACTCGTGAATCCATTTAGTCCACTTTATCATGAAATCCACTACGAAAAGGGATAGGTTCCCGTAAAAGGGGTTACTTCCCCAAAATGGGACAAGCTCCCACAAGGTGAAGTATGGTTTACCTTGACAAGTAGACCATCTCTTTACCGATGAGGGGTAATCATCGGGATTCCAAGTTATAGCTCTCTTGGTCTTACTTATGTCGGTCAGGGTCTCTTCCCAGACATGTATTATGTTCTATGCAAGTCGTTAAGTATATCTATTTTCAAGTGTGGGAACCCTTAGGCCCAAGACTTATAAGTATTGGACAAAAACAATTAAAACAGGCACCAAAACACACACAGCCACGTATCGCAGAGGCGACGTGAAATGCATGCCATATTGAGATCTCACTTATCTATTGCTTATTACTATGCATTTTAACTATATCAGCTTATGTTTTGTTGCATTATATTCTACATACTTAGTATATTCAAACATACTAACACATACTCTATGCCTACATGATATTACCATATAGGAACTGGAGCACCAATTGATTCATCCTCCACATGGCTAGTACGATCCATTGAAGCAAGCTTTGGTGAGTCCTCAACTACGGGGACACTATCTTTACTACTCTTGCTATGTTGAGACTTATTCATGTTGAACATTTGTTATTATGAGGGTGAACCCGAAGAGTATC
>DF361406.1:25223-42625 GCA_000787875.1 Solanum virginianum | reverse complement strand
TGATCAAAATGCATAACATAGACCATAGATAGCATAGCAATGATATGTCATATATGAATTGTGCTTGAAGTAAAATCATGCTTATATAAAACATAGAATGTACATAAAAAGAGACCATCCTTTGGCCAATAGGCTTACCACCTCCCATCCTAGGTGATTGAGTTATCAACTCCCCTTAATTTGGTTATTAGCATACATCACCCACCTCTAAGGTGATAGAGGTATCAACCCCCACAATTTGGTCAATGAGGTATCAACTCCTCAATTTGGTTATTGAGGTATCAACCCATTAATTTGGTTAATGAGGTATCAATCCATCAATTTGGTTAATGAGGTATCAACCCCTCAATTTGGTTAATGAGGTATCAGCTCCTTAATTTGGTTAATGAGGTATCAATCCCTCAATTTGGTTAATGAGGTATCAACCCCTCAATTTGGTTAATGAGGTATCAGCTCCTTAATTTGGTTAATGAGGTATCAATCCCTCAATTTGGTTAATGAGGTATCAACCCCTCAATTTGGTTATTGTCAAGTCAACACTACATAGAGATATACCATTTACATACTTTCTTTCTATCATCATCATAACATCATATACGTACTCTTCTTTCATCATCATGCATACTTTTCATGAAATTAACACATATTCGTCCTTCTTTCATCATTAAAGAGTCATTCATAACATAAGACAAGTATTAGAGCTTCAATTCCTCAAGAAACCCTACCCGGACATTTTATCAAACACTTGGCGGGTGTGTAATGAGGGTAAAAGACCATGCAATTTAGAGATGAAATCATGCAAGAAAATCAGTCATAAAACCATCAATCAACACCTTGCAATACCCCCAAGACATTTACATAAAAATCTCTCATCAAATCCAACATTAGATCTATGATTTAGATCTCAAATGATGCTAAAATAACTATACTTTTATGAACTAAAATCACTGTACAGTAAATTTCTCAATACAAGACCCATAGTAAAATTAACTTTAAATCATGCATTATTAAGTAAAAGAGGGTTTAGGCACCATGGGTGGAAGGACCCAATGGTTTAACACTACATACCTTGACATTGGAGAACCCTTGAAAAAGATTGGAGATGAAGACTTGAAGTTTGAATGAGATCCTTGATGAAATTCTTAAGATTTGTCTTGAGTTTGAGACTTGAATTTAGGGTGAAATATGAGTCTAAATGTTTGAGTGAGTATTGGGGAATGTTTAGGGTGATATAAGGGTAAAATAGGGTTAAGTATATCTATTTTCAAGTGTGGGAACCCTTAGGCCCAAGACTTATAAGTATTGGACAAAAACAATTAAAACAGGCACCAAAACACACACAGCCACGTATCGCAGAGGCGACGTGAAAACCTCACTAGAATTAGCATTTTCTACACGAACAAGTTTTACGAAAATGGGCATAAATCCTTCATCCAAGCTTGGAATGAGGTGAAACAACGTGAGTTGGAAATCTACTTTAAAGGGATTTAATTTGGTAAGTCGTGGGAAACTTATTTATTTGTATGCTAAGAGATATGCTCCTTGTAAGTTGATCCTCTTAAATAGCATTTTAATTTTTGGATTTTGATACGGTTGCTCTAAAATTTGGGTTAGACCTGTTTCCTACTCAATTTTACCTCTTAAATAAGAATACGAAGTCAGATTTTAGAAATAATGAATGGAGTTTTAGATATATGAAAATTACAATTTCGGCCACTTTCGAAGAATATTTTTGGGTAATTTTTGGGGTTGTTTCAGTAATTATGCTATGAGCTTGAATCTTGAAATGTTTTATGATTATCAAAGACTTCCTTAGTCTCGCTTACCTTGTTTTGTATCTCTTATTGTTGTTATTTTGCTTCCGCGACTAAGGATATGTGATTGATATGCTCAGAGGTTTGTTTTGGGTTCCTTCGGGTTCTCCATTCGCCGTGTCACATCTAGGCGCTCAGCTTGGGTCATGACAAACTTGGTATCAGTGTATAGCTTGTTAATAGTCCTTGAAAGCTAACATACCGTGTTGATTAGAGTCGTATTCATGGTTGTGAAGAGCGCCACAACTATAAATTGGAGGCTCTGACGCATTTTAAGAAATGTTTCACTTCTTCATGGACTATATCGTGCTTTAGATATAAGTGTAAGCATTTTTCCCCTAATAAATACTCTTCGCTATTCTAGATCATGTCGGTTTCAAGATGGAGACTAAGGAGAGCCTGTACACCCGAGGAGAAATCGACCCCTCCTACTCCTCAAGCTCCTCAAGGTGTAAGGATAAGCCAACATGCGTTCCGAGATTCTATTGCAATATTGGCTCATGCTATGACCAACCAAATCAACCAAGGGGCTCAAGCCCTTCATGGTCCCACTCCAACCTCTAATTTGAGGGATTTTACTAGAATGGACCCACTAGAGTTCCATGGATCTAAGATGGATGAGGATCCCCAAGAGTTCATAAAGGAGGTGTACAAGGTGCTATCCATCATGGGGGTCAATTAGGAAGAAAAGGCGGAGTGGGCAGTCTACCAACTCAAAGGGGTGGCTCAAATTTTGTTTACACAATGGAGGTTGGAGAAGGGGAATGATGATTCTATCCTTTGGAAAGAGTTTAAAGCCACATTTCTCAAAATTGATTCTTTCCCATTGAGCTAAGGGAGGCAAAGATAATGGAGTTTATGAACCTTAAGAAAGATTCCATGAGTGTGAGGGAGTCTGCCCTCAAGTTCAACCAACTCTCCAAGTATGCTCCATAATTAGTTGCTGAGCCTAGATTAAAAATCAAAAAGTTTGTGTCGAGAGTGTCTGACTTGGTTAATAAGGAGTGTCATACTGCCATGCTGGTAAGTGATATGGATTTTTCCTGCCTCGTGACATATGCCGATCAACTAGAGGGGGAAAGCTTAGAAAAAGAAGAAGTGGTGAGTCCAAGAAGGCTTATTTTGAAGGTGGTTTCCAAGGTTCCAAGGGTGGACAGTTTCCTCAAGGCCACAAGTTCTAAGGCCAAGCATCTTCCAATGCTCCTAATAAGAGATTTGCTAATGATAATCCAAGATGCAATGGTGGTAATGGAGGAATGATAAAACCTAGATTTCCAAGGTGTGAAAAGAATCATAGTGGTCCATGTTTGAGGAATTCTAATGCTTGTTTTAGTTGTGGTTAGATGGGTCACAAAGTTATAGATTGTCCTCATGCTCAAAACAGAGGTAGAGATAGTTGTTCGTAAGGACGAGGTGTAAATGTGGGGCAAAGGGGAAGAGGAGGCCAACAAGGGGGTGCACCAAGGCAAAATAGATTATATACTCTTCAAGGGAGGCAATGGGTGAATGAGGTGCCTGATGTTATCATCGGTATATTAAAGATTTTGATTTTGATCTGTATGCATTGATAGACCCAGGTGCCACTCTTTCTTTTATTACTCGTTTTATTGCTAAAAAGCTTCATGTTAATCGTGAATTGTTGTGTAAACCTTATGAAGTCTCTACCCCGCTGGTGAGTCCATTGTTGCTAAAAGAGTCTATAGAAATTTTCCTATGTTTATCTTGCATAAAATCTTGCCTTGTGATTTTTTTGAATTAGATATAGTGGATTTTGACGTCATTCTTGAGATAGATTGGTTGCATGTATATTACTCTTCTATTGATTGTAGAACCCCTAGGGTTAAATTCCAATTCCTTAATGAGCCCATTCTTAAGTGGGAGAGTCAATAAGGGTAGTTGGGATGAACATCTTCCACGCATTGAGCTTGCTTACAACAATAGCTACCAGTCAAGCATTAGTATGGCTCCTTTTGAAGCTTTATATGGTAGACATTGTAGATCCCTTGTCTTAAAGCCCAAAAGTTGATTTCTAAGGGGTTGTCTTTATCATCTTGTGAGGGTTAGGGATGTTGAGTCCAATGTCCTTCCTATTCAGTTAGTTTTGGTGGTTAATGAGTTTCTTGATGTCTTTCCTAATAAGCTTCCTAGTGTCCCTCCTGAAAAAAAGATAGATTTTGGTATAGACATACTTTTCGATACTCAACCCATTTCTATTCCCCCTTACTATATAGCCCCGATGGAGTTGAAGGAGAAATTGAGGGATTTGTTGGAAGAGGGTTTCATAAGGCCTAGTAAGTCACCTTGGGGTGCACCAGTGTTATTTGTGAAGAAAAATGATGGTTCTCTTCGAATGTGCATTGATTACCAATAACTTAATAGAGTCATCATAAAGAACAAGTTCCCGCTACTAAGGAATGATGGCCTTTTCGATCAACTTCTAGGGTCTAGTCACTTTTCTAAGATTGATCTTCAGTCCGGGTATCACCAAATGAAAGTGAGGAAGTGTGACATTCCTAAGTTGACTTTTTGGACTAGGTATGGGCACTTTACGTTTGTAGTTATGTTCTTTGGGTTAACTAATGCACAAACTATATTTATGGATCTTATAAATAAGGTCTTTAAACCCTACCTTGACTTATTTATGGTGGTTTTCATCAATGATATCTTGATTTATTCCCATAGTAAGGAGGAGAATGTGAATCATTTGAGGGTGGTGTTGTAAATCTTGAGGGAGGAGGTTGTATGCTAAATATAAAAAATATGAGTCTTAGTTGAAAGAGGTTTCTTTTCTAGGGCATGTGGTGTGGGGTGACGATATTAAGGTGTATCCTAAGAAAACGGAAGTGATTAGAAATTGGCCTAGACCTCTAACTCCATTGGACATTAGAAGTTTCTCTGGTTTGGCTGGTTATTACCGGAGGTTTGTAAATGGTTTCTCTTCTATTGCTTCTTGTATGACTAAGCTGACACAAAAGAAGGTGAAATTTGTATGGACCAATGACTGAGAAGAGTGGACATGAGAAAGTGATATCCATACCTCTTCCACTCTACTCAAGCCTAAGGTACTAATTTAAGTCCCCTATATGATTTTAAGTCTTAAGTTTCAATCTTTATGTCATTTTGCATGCATTTGTGTTTATGTTTATAGGTTTATGGTATATTGTGATGCCTCTAGAATTGGTTTGGGGTGTGTGTTGATGCAAATTGGTAAGGTGATAGTGTATGCCTCTGGACAACTTAAGGTGTATGAGAAGAATTATCCTACCCATGATCTTGAATTGGCGGCTGTGGTATTTGCTTTGAAAATTTGGCGTCACTACTTGTATGGGGTTCATTTTGACATGTTTACGACCACAAGAGTCTCCAATATGTGTTCACCTAAAAAAAATCTTAACTTGAGATAACAAAGGTGGCTAGAGCTCCTTAAAGATTTTGATTTGAGTGTTCATTATCTCCCCGACAAAGCTAATATTGTAGCCAATACTCTAAGTATGGTGTCCATGAGTAGTCTAGCTCATGTTTTTGATGGTGGCAAAGAGGTGGCTAGAGAGGTTCACCGATTGGCTAAATTAGGGGTTAGGTTGGATGAAGTTGATAATAGGGGTGTAGTGGTTATTAATGGTTCTAAATCTTCTTTGATTGAGGAGGTAAAGGCAAAATAAGATCTTGACCCTGCTTTGCTAGAGTTGAAGACCTTGGTGAGAGATGGTAAAGTGGAGGATTTCTTCCAAGGGGGAGATGGTGCCCTTAGGTACCAAGGTGGATTGTGTGTGCCAAATGTAGACTTAAAAGAATTGATCTTGAAGGAGGCCCATAATTCATCCTATTCTATTCACCCCGGTTCTACAAAGATGTATAGATACTTGAGGAAAGTGTATTAGTAGGGTGCTATGAAGAGAGACATTGCCATGTTCATATTCAGATGTCACAATTTCCAACAAGTAAACGTCGAAAATCAAAGGCCGAGTGGCTTAGCCCAAGATATAGAAATTCCCACTTGGAAGTGGGAAGAGATCAACATGGATTTTGTGGTTAGGTTGCTTAAGACTAGGAAATATTTTGACTCTATTTGGGTTTTTATGGATAGAATGACGAAGTCGGCTCACTTCCTATCGGTCAAAACTATATATGGTTTCAAAGATTATGCCAAGTTGTACATTCATAAGTTGGTTAGATTGCATGGGGTGACCTTGTGTATCATTTCAGATCGTGGTGCTCAATTCACTTCTCACTTTTGGAGGTCCTTCCGAAGAGGTCTTGGTACCATGTTTAAGCTTAGCACGTATTTTCAACCTCAAACGGATAGTCAAGCCAAGAGGACTATCTAAACTCTTGAGGATATTTATAGAGCTTGTGTTTTGGAATTTAAGGGTAGTTGGGATGAACATCTTCCACGCATTGAGCTTGCTTACAACAATAGCTACCAGTCAAGCATTAGTATGGCTCCTTTTGAAGCTTTATATGGTAGACATTGTAGATCCCCGATTGGGTGGTTTGAAATTGGGGAGATGGCCTTGCTAGGTTCATATTTGGTCATGGAAGCCTTGGATAAGGTGAGGTTAGTTAGGGAGAGATTGAAAATAGCCTAAAGTAGACAAAAGTCCTATTCCAATGTGAGGAGAAGAGATATTGAGTTTACTATTGGTGATTGTGTCTATTTGAAAGTCTCACCCATGAAGGGTGTGGTACAATTTGGCAAGAAGGGGAAGTTAAGCCCAAGGTTTGTGCATCTTTATAAAGTTTTGAGTAGAGTGGGTAAGGTTGTATATGAGTTGGAATTGCCAATGGAGATGGACATGGTTCATTCGGACTTCCATGTGTCCATGTAGAGAAAGTGTGTGGGTGACCCAAGTACCTTATTTCCCTTGGATATTATGGCTGTTGTAGGAGATAATTTGCCTTATAAGGAGGTCCCAGTGACAATTTTCGATAGGTAAGTGATAAGTCCCCTATATGATTTCAAGTCTTAAGTTTCAATCTTTATGTCATTTTGCATGCATTTGTGTTTATGTTTATAGGTTTATGGTGATCTTGACATTCACGTTGAGATTTTTGAAAATGATGTTTAAATGCATTTGTTGCATTCATATCGGGCTAAAATATTCCTGATTACTCTTCTTATACACGTTTCTTGGACATTCAGGGATGAATGTCTCCAAGAGGGAGATATTAAAACGCTGTAGAAATATGCTTCGGAAATGCCCATAATCATTATTTCCATATATCTCAAAATCCGTGCATGATATAGAAAATTTAACTTCATATTCTCGATAATGGGGTGAAATTGAGTGAGAAATAGGTATAATCTGGATTTTAGAGGGCCCATAGCAAAAAATAATTTTCACTAGTTTTCGATTTCTAGTAGACATCCGTGCCCTGGCCGTGATATGCCAGGGGCAAAGATTAGTGTTGAATGAAGTTCACATCTTGTCTGCATCATGGTAAGCGCGTAAACCAGTGATTATATTCCTTGGTTTTTCTATCTCGGCCAAGGGCATTGGAGTCATAGCCTCATGCCCACTTATGCGTGAAAACATCCGTACTTATCCATTTTTCAACTCTATATCACTCAAAACCCTCACAAAAATCACTCCAAGACTTAACCAAATATCTCTTACAAATTTCAAGGATTTCAAGCTTAACTTTGGAACTCAAAGATTCTCTTCAAGCTCTAAGTTCTCTTGAAGCTCATCTCAAGAAAAACCAAGTTTAAGGTATGCGGGTTTCATCCATTGGGTCCTTTCACCCATGGAGCCCAATCCTCCTTTTATGAAAATTGCATGTTTTCAAGTTACATCATATATGGGTATCTTATATTATGGAATATAAATATAAGTTATGTTGGGATTTTATTAAATATTGATTGATTATGTATGTCTATCTATTTCAAGCTTATACCATAAATTTATTTTGTCTATTGAGATTATGCATGTTTTGAGCTATGAAACTATGATCTATTATGAGTTTTGATGGTGGATTTCAAGGTACCCTACATGAGGGTTTCACTACATGCTGGTGGGTTGATTTGTATTAAGTTTACTTATCTTATTTCAATCTCAAATTGCATAATTTTGAACTAGTATCATGAACCCACCAAGTGTTTGATAAAATGTTAACTCAAGAATTATCAAGTTATTGATGATTTATTTCATGATTTACAAGTCAAGTCACTATATGATGATTAAGGGTTTTCAAGTATTTATTGAATTGATGAAATGTATCTACGATATTACAAGTATCAAGTTTATCCCTATTTTCAAGATCTTTACCTCTTGTGAGCCATTTATGTTTAAAGCAAGGGTTCCTTTATATTTATTATTACTCTCATGTTTCAAGTTAGGCTCACCATTAGAGGTCAAGTATGTTCAAGAGATACTTATGTCACATTTCCATGTTTCTTACAAGTTATCAAAGTTATGATTATTTCAAGTACTCTATGGGATTAGATTTAGTACCGATGGATTGAATGTCGGTATGGACTATCTTCAAGGGTCCATACTCCCTTTCCTAAACTATGTGCCAACATAGGATTATACTTTACCCTTGCTATACTAGTGGAACCATTTAGTGCACTTTATAATGAAATCCGCTGTCACGACCCAAGCCTAGGGCCTAGACGTGACACGGTGAATGGGGAACCGAAAGGAACCCCAAACAAGCCTCCTAGCATATCAATCACTCATCCTTGGTCGCGGGAGCAAAATGTTAACAACATGAGATATAAATAAGGGAAACGGGCTAAAGGAAGTCTTTGATAATCATAAAATGTTCAAGAGTCAAGCTCATAGCATAAGTACATCAAATGTTCCAACAACACCTCTAAACATAGATTGGAGCGGGGGCCAAGACACATTCTGGGCTCAACCTTATTGTATCAAGTGTTTGACATAAAGAGATATCAAATAGCAAGAGTAGTATAGCTAGTGTCCCTGGACTTGAGGACTTACGAAAGTTTTTCTTCTGAAGTGCTAAAACTAGCCAATGGAGGATGATCGAGAGTTGCTCCAGTTCCTACATGGTAACATCACGTAGGCATAGAGTATGCGTTAGGACATTTATTAGTACGTTTGAATGTACTAAGTATGTAGGATGCAATGCAATAAGACATAAGGCAACATAGTCAAAATGCATAGTCATAAGCAATGGATAAGTATAATATCAATATGGCATGCATGATCAATTTTTAAAGTAAAACATGCTTATAAAGAGACCATAATCATCATAGACCAAGTAACTACTTCTTGGAATCCAAGGCATGTCACCCCCTTGTAAAATGATTGAGGTACCTATCCCTCAACAAGGTGATTAGGCATGTCACCCCCAACAAGATGATCAAGGTACTTACCCCTCAACATGATGATTGGGCATGTCACCCCCCAACAAGATGATCAAGGTACTCACCCCTCACCATGGTGATTGGATATGTCACCAACCCAAAAAGGTGATTGATCTATGTCACCCCCTCAACAATGTGATTAGGCAGGTCACCCCCCAATAATGTGATTTGGCATGACACCCCCTCAACAAGGTGATTGGGCAGGTCACCCCGCAACAAGGTGTGCTATACTTACAACATCATATATACTTTTCATGAATTCATTACACATATACAAGCCTTTAATCATCATAAAGTCACTTGACTTATAATCCATTTAATAGGTCATCAATACCTTGAGAATCCTTGTCAAGACATTTTATTAAACACTTGGCGGGTTCATAATGCTTATTCAAAATCATGCAATTCAAGAGTGAAATAATATGGAAAACTCAATGTAAATCCACCTACCAACATATAGTAAAACCCTCATGTAAGATACCTTGAAATCCGCCATCAAATCGCATAATAGATCATAGTTTCATAGCTCAAAACATGCATAATCTCAATAGGCAAATCTAATTCATAGTATAATCTTGGAATAGATAGAAAATCATAATCAATCAACATTTCATAAAATCCCAACATAATTTATAATCAAGATCCGTAATATGAGATACCCATAAATGATACAACTTGAAAATATATAATTTTCATAAAAAGGAAGATTGAGCTCTATGGGTGAAAGGACCCAATGGATGAAACCCACATACATTAAACTCCCTTTTCTTGAATTGAGCTTAAAGAGAATCCTTGAGTTCCAAAGTTAGGCTTGAAATCTTTGAAATTTGGATGAGATATTTAATTAAGTCTTGGAGAGGGTTTTGAGTGATATAGAGTTGAAAATTGACCAAGTATAAGTGTTTTCACGCATAAGTGGGCATGAGGTTATGACCCAAAGGCCCTTAGGCCAAAACAAAAAATTAAGGAAAAACCTGTACTGGACCACGTTTAGTCAGCAATGTGGACCCAACGCAAAGCCAAAAATTGTAATGCTCCGTGCCCAGTTCACATCATGGCCTGGTCGCGGATGCACACTGGTTAAGAAAATTTAGGGAAAATTATTTTTTCTCTACAGGTCCTTTAAAATTGGGGTTACCTATTTGCTACTCAATTTTGCCCCTGATGAAGAATATGAAGTCAGCTTTTTGATGTCATGCACATATTTTGAGATATATGGAAATTATGATTATGTGCATTTCAGAAGAATATTTTTGGGGTGTTTCATCCACCCTGAAATGGGACAGGTTCCTGTAAGGGAGGTTACTTCTCCGAAATGAGATAGGCTCTAGGTGAAGTATGGTCTACCTTGGCAAGTAAACCACTTCTTTACCGATGAGGGGTAAGCATCAGGATTCCAAGTTGTAGTTCGCTTGGTCTTACTTAATAACGGTTAGGAACCAAAACATCACTTTATCATCCTCAACATGGCTAGTATGATCAATTGAAGCAAGCTTTTGTGAGTCCTCAAGTATGGGGACACTATCTTTACTACTCTTGCTATGTTGAAACTTATCCATGTTGAACACCTGTTATTATGAGGGTGAGCCCGGAGAGTGTTTTGGCCCTGGCTCCAAACTATGTTAGAGGTATTGTTGGATATTAAGATGTAATTTTGTTATGAGCTTGACTCTTGAGATGTTTTATGATTATCAAAGACTTTCCTTAGTCCCGCTTCCCTTGTTTTGTATGTCTTGTTGTTGTTATTTTGCTTTTGCGACCAAAGATGTGTGATTGATATGCTAAGAGGCTTGTTTAAGGGCCCTTCAGGTTTCCTATTCACCATGTCACGTCTAGGACCTCAGCTTGGGTTTTGAAACCTAGGTCTAAATTATGGCAAAAACCTCTTTTATGGCCCGTAAATCCTTCTACAGGCCGTCTGACAATTCGTAACTCAATATACTCAAAAGTTGATTTTTGAACCAACAAGTTATGAAATCTAATTTATGGGCCATGGATTAATATATGAGTCATATGTTGTCTCATTTATAGGCCTCAGACTTAGAAAAATTTCACCAAGTCACCTGGGTTTCTACGAGCCGTAGATCACTCTATAGGTCATAGATGGCCCTCGTAGTTTTTCTTCTAGTTATTTTTCTCTACCATTTTCTCAATTTTCTCTGTGCATTTACTCAAACTGGGTGGAAATATTTAGGGGGTATTACATCCTTAGGCATAGTATCACTAGCTAGATAATTTGCAAAATCTGCAAATCAAGGAATAAGATCAATATTAGCAGCTAATGCCAGTTTGTATAAAATTGAATCATCAATGTCTAACATATCATTACCTTTAGATTTATCTTCGAGTCTAGATAAGCAATCGGTTACCTAGTTTTCGCTTTCATTCCTATCCTGGCCTCAAAATAAAACTCTCGCAATTGGAGAACCCATCTGATTAGTTTGGGCTTAGCATCCTTCTTAGCTATCAAATATCTCAAAGTTGCATGGTCAATGTGAGCTACCACATTTGTACCCAGAAGATAGGTCTAAAACTTATCAAAAGCATAAACCACAACCAATAATTTTGGCCTTTGGGCCTCATTCGGAGTCTTGCTGGCATAATATATGGGGTGAAACATCTTTTTGTGCTTTTGACCCAAATGCAACACCAATAACAATTCTATTGGCATCACATATGACCTCAAATAGAGCAGACCAGTCTTGTGCCACTATCACAAGTGCAAAGATCAGTTTGGCCTTTTGAGTGGCATAGGCCTGTAAGCATGCATCATCAAAGTGAAACTTGACATCTTTCTCCAACAGATTGCACAGTGGTGTGTAATTTTGGAGAATTCTTTTATAAATCATTGATAGAAGCCTGCATGCCCTAAGAATCTCCATACCCCATTCATAGAAATATGAGGTAGCAATTTCTTAATAACCTCAATCTTTGCCTTGTCCACTTGTATTCCTTTGTTAGAAATGTTATGGCGCAAGATTATCCTTCCTTAACCATAAAGTGACACTTCTCCTGGCTCAGAACTAGGTTTAATTCTTTATAGCATTGTAGGGCCCTGCTAAGATTGAATAGACAATCATTGAAAGTATCACCCATTATAAAGAAGTCATTCATAAAACCTCAAGGGTGTCTTCAACCATGTCAGGGAAGATTGACATCATCCAATGCGAAAAAGTTGTTGGAGCATTTCATAGCCCAAATAACATCCTTCTTAAGGTAAAGGTCCTATAATGGTAGGGTAATATGGTCTTCTCCTAGTCTTCAGGTGCTATAAAAATTTGTTTGTAGCCCAAATACTCATCGAGGAAATAGTAACACCCTCATCTTGCATATCTGTCTAACATTTGGTCCATGAAGGGCATATAGAAGTGATCCTTCAAGGTCTATCTATTCAGCTTCCTCTAATCCATATAGACTCGCCACCCATTGTTTGGTCGCAATGGGACCAACTCATTCTTTTGATTTATTACTATGGTAATGCCAACCTTTTTTTGGGACACACTACACAAGGCTCACCCAGATGCTATCTAAAATTGGGTGTATGACCACTGCATATAGCCACTTTATTATCTCTTTCTTTAGCACCTCTTACACAGGTGGATTTAGTGTTCATTGAGGCTCAATTCTTATGACACATTTGTCCTTCGACATGATTTTATGCATGTATACTCATGGAGGAATTCTAATAATATCTACTATGGTTGAACTAATGGCACTTTTGAACCTTTGGAGGACTCCAACAAGGTTGTAACATGCCCTGTATGAAGATCTGTAGGAACAATGATAAAATAGTATTATTAGAACCCAAAAATGCATACCTCAAGTGTTATGGCAACTCTATAAGTTCCAGGACAAGGGGCTCCTCAATAGATGTCCTGGCAGTTAGATTGGCTCTATTTTTCAAATCCAAATCTAACTACTTATGGGTAAAAGGTTTGGACCCCATACCCTACAATGCATGAATAGTCTCATCATAGCCCTCAATTCACACCTCTATAAAATTCATGATCACTGCTGCCAAAAGCTCCACACTCAATCTCTCTTCTATGGGCACCTCAATATTGCATGGATCATCTACATCAACAATTGACATCACTATGACATCAATCGGTCTTTTCATTAATGCACACATATTAAACTTCACTTCTTTAGTATTTAGGTAGAATGTCAGCTCCCGATGCTCCACATCGACCAAGGCTCAGCTCGTGGCAATAAATGGTTGTCCTAGAGTGATGGGGACCTTGAAATCCACCTAAAAGTCCAACATAACATGGAATTGTAAAGGCACCTGGAACTTCCTTTATTCTACCAAAGACTTAGTAACAATAGTGCTACAGTTGTTAAAGTTATCGAGCTCAACTGTGATGGTCTACTTCTTAGTAATTAAGTATTTTATGAATTTAGCGTAACCCAATATTTGCTGAAGTGCCTCCACCAGATGAATATTCATAGATAGCTCCTTCAATATAGATATAAATTTTTGAAATTTTCTATCGCCAACCTTTTTCTTCAGGCTCTGTAGGAATGGTAGTGGTGGACTGGGGATAATTGGAGAAGGCTTTGCAGCTTTTGGTTCAGACTCTCTAGAACCTCTAGTGATTTCTACCTAATTTGGTGCAATTGTTGGCCTATCAGCCTCGTCATCTTTTTCAGTATCAATATAGTCTAGAGCTTTGCCATCATTATTATCAACACCTATATCACTTATAAGAACAATATCATATATTATCTTACCACTCCTAATGGTCATCAACATGCAGTGACCATCCTTCTTAGGGTTTTGAACCGTGTTGCTTGGAAGTGACCCAACCTTTCTCTTATTTAGTGTGGCTAGCAACTACCCCATTTGTTACTCCAACTATTTGATTGAGGTGGAGTGTGAGTCTACTAGCTAGCTTATATTAGTCATATTTCCACACATGTCTCGCACCCTTCTGTCTTCAACTTATTGGAGGACTTTAGCCATTATTTCATCCAATTTAAAACTACCCCTTCTATTAGTAGGGGGCTCTCTATTCATGGTTGGCATATATGCTACACTTAGATTGCTCCTTTAGTTATCCCTGTTTTGCTAGTCATCATTTCCTGGACAATTATAGTAATTATCATGACCATAATTTTGACCTTGGTTTTCGGAGTTGTATGTCCAGATCCCCTCGACTATTTAGAAACTTAGCTTCCTTATCAAAATCAAATTTTGGCTCATCATATGTGTTTGAGGCGTCCACAACTTTAAATTTTTCCAAACCTTTATCTAATAACCATTTGGTCAACAAGTCCATCTGAGTCCACACGTGAGCCATGTCCTGGTCGCGCTCTTCTTCCTTCTGCTTTTGTTCTGTAGTCATCTAAAAAAGAAACCCAGAGCAGTCCTTATCTCTGGTGTACCGAGCCTTATTGTTTTTGGCAACCTGACCTAAGATGACTATGATATCCTAAAATGTCCTAGCCATGTATGATCTACCATATGTTGCATCAATCACTGGTTTTGTCACAAAATTGCAGACACATTGAAGACCTTCTTTAAGTGCTCATCTATTAGATTATGGTTTGGACATTGTTTCAGCTTCTACCTGAATCTCTCCAATGTCTGATGTAGTGCTTCTGCAGGCAGTTGTCTATGGGCCCTAATCTCATCTACGATTTTTAGGTTCCTTGATAGTGAGAAGAACCTTTCCAGAAAAACATATTTCAACTCCTTCCAGATATGAATGAAATCATGAGGAAGCTCATTCAACCACTTCATTGCTTCCCTAGTCAAAGACAACGAAAATAATCTCAAACAAATAGTTGACTGACTGACACTAGGAATCTCAGAGGATTGACATGTAGTGACAGAGTTAATAAGATGCTGGTTTGTATCATTACCTACAACTCTGCAGAACAGTTCTTTCAAAGTGAGATTTTATAGCATATTGCTAGTGATAGTAAACTTGAAACATGGGGGTAATGGAGGAAGGACTATTGCTCTTGTAGCCCCGACACTATTATCATCATCATGCACTACTCAGGGCTATTGAGGTCCAGGAAACATAAGTGTTGGTTGATGCTGAGGAGGTAGTATTGGTGGTACCTCTCCCTCATCATTTTCTAGGTTATCAACATGGCCCCCATTATTTCTATTATTTTGGGCGCCTAGTTCTATCAATCGTTATGCTTCACGCTCTTCGACATTCATTTTGTAGATTAACTTTATTAATTTAGGATTGTAGAGAAGGAGTGATTCACCCTTGCTTTGGGTATTTGGCATACAAAACATGGGTCCTTACAAAAGCAAAAACACAAAATAAAAGTAAAATTAGGAAGTAGAACTACAATTGAAAAGATAACTAATAGATGTACATCAAAGTCGTATTCCTCAGCAATGGTGCAATTTTTGATAATGTTCAAATATACTTCTCGTTAGAAACATAGATAATCATTAGCAGTCTAATTACCTAACTAAGAGTCAAAGTCAATCTCACAAGGAATAGGTTAAAATAAGTCTATCAGTTATTACTTTTCAACTAGAGTCGTTACTACATCCCAAAAGTAACAATGCATAAAGTAAATTGGGGGTTTGTTACAATAAGTAACATTAGCCAGTGAACAAAACTAGTATGAAAGCTTGGTGCGTATAAAATGAGAATCAAGCTATTTAATTGGTCTATGTTATAGTGTTATAACATAATCAGATGGTTGTTTAGATTGTATTCCCCATGACCAATAACTTCTTTACACTCTCAGGCTATTCCTCTGTTCAACACATGCAAAATCTAGTTAGTTAAGTAACTTCTAATTCACCTCATGGTCCTTCTCAGAAGCATTTCATTCCTATCCACTCAAACTTAGAATGTATCTCATGTGAACCATCATATTGGATTTTTAAGTACTTTCCCCCCATGGAACAAAGTAAATAGATGAGTATTTATTCTCTGAAATCATAGTTATGATTATCTTTACCCAATTACTACTTCCATCTCAAAGCCCGTGAAGGGTTCCCTGGTGTTCTCCTTGTGATCATCAACAAGTAGCTGCCAAGTCATGAAACCATGAGAGCACACCATAGTATGTGGTGTGTTTCATGACTGGTGGTGGGTCTCATTAAGATCCCTTTTGTGTTCGATTAGTGGTCTTTGCCTTTCATAGACCCATTCATGGTCCATGGTTGGTTCTACAGCCCATGAAGGGTCCTGTGGTCTTCCACTTTGTTTTTGGTTCCAAGCCTACCTCGTACAGTTCTTCAAGCATTCTAAGGTCCGTAAAGTGGTCCATGGAACTTGACTTTGCTTATTTATTTATTCTTTCAGCCTCCAGTATACTTCACAGCACCACACCACAAAACGTGGTACGCTTTATGGCCCGTGGTGGGTGTTGTTCAGAGCCTCTTTTGTCACATCCTGGACCTAGTGTCTAAGAGTGACATGACAAATAGGAACCTAAAAGTCCCCAAATAGGCCTCATAATATTTACTCACACATCATCGGTCTGAAAGTGCATATAGATAGAAAACACATAATTCTAAGGGACGGGAAAGTAGGATTCACGCTATGGGGATGTCAAAGGGAAAGGGAGTAACATGATCCCACATAACACATAACACATATATAAATCGAGGAGCGGGTAAGTAGGACACACTCTATGGGGCCAATTCGAGACTTAGGGTCTTCCACATCATAATATACAACCACACCATAAAGCTCATAATCAATCAACGTGACAGTAACTAATAAGTAGCCATATCCATAAACATGACCTCCAACCACAACATTTAGCATATAATTGTAAAGGAGTTTACAAAATGTCCAACAATACCTCTAGTCATAAGATAGGATGGGGCCCAAGATATACCTTGGGCTAACCCTCAAAGTAAATAACATAAATAAAACATCATATGTAGAGGAATGGTGGTTTGTCCTTAGAAGATAGGACTCACCACAACAAGAAAATCTTGGATCCAAGCTAGACGTCACATGGTGGATGAATGAAATTCTCCGCCCCTATATGGTTAGATCATGTAGGCAAAAGTATGTGTTAGTATGTTTGAATGTACTAAGTATGAGGGCATGCAATGCATATGACATACCAAACTTGTATTCAATGCAATACATTGTGTGCCATATTTAAAGTAAGAAACATTCCATGAAATTGAGTGAAAAGAGTTTGGGTCTTCTTGGTTGAAAGGGACCATGAATCAATCTCACATACCTTAGCTAATATAGAAGATTCAAGAAGAAATTTGGTGAAGAAAGAGTCCTTCCTTGATCCCCATG
>DF361406.1:11277-25209 GCA_000787875.1 Solanum virginianum | reverse complement strand
CGTTCTTCATACCGTGCCATTAATACATCTAGAAATTTGGTGAAGAAAGAGTCCTTCCTTGATCCCCAAGCTTAATTTCCACTAGAGTTCTATGAGAGAGACTTGAGAGAATTTTTAAATTTGAGGAATGAATTTTAATGAGAGGAATAAAGTTTAGGTCATCAAGAAGCCTTTTGGTAGAATAGGAAGTCATAGAAGTTCCTTAGGTTAAACCATAATTATGAAAACGCCATTAATGAAATGAGTTGAAAAATAGAATTTTTCCATCTCAAGGGCAACCATATGGACCGTGTAAGGTCATACAGACCGTATGCATAGTCCGTGATCTGACACTTAGAAAACATTTACTTGACGAAGGTTCAAAATGGCAATCCTATATGTGGAATTTTTCAATGAAAACACTCTCACGGAGGGCCACACGGGCCATACAAGGCTACACGGGCCGTGAGACTACTCGTACCACCTTTGTTAGAAAATATTTCATGATAAAGTTATGAGACAGTAATTCCATACCTAGAAAAAGTTCACTCCCGAAGCCATATAGGATGCCATACGGGCCATATACTTGGCTATACCCATAAATTTGGTCCCAAAACTATGGGATTTCAAGTATAAGGTCACCACACGGCCCACCACATGGTTCGTGAAGTGTCACATGGATCGTGAGGGGTGCATGTGTGGCATGCCTTAGTTTGAAACTCTACGTCAAGGGCCAAAGACCCTTCAAAAGGCCAAAGGCTACTCTATGGAGGCTCCACACGGGCCATGTGACCTCACACAGACCGTGTGGGCTCCCATGGAGCGTCACCTTGGTCTAAATCTTTCCAAAAGTGAAATATTTAAACTCCAGCTAGGTCGTACAACATCCGAGCCCTTACATAATATCCCCATTATGAACATTCATCCTTGAATATGCAAGAGCAAGGCTTGACTTAGAACATGAAACATTAAATCATAAGATACAATGCATTTTTATTACTTTAAAGTCATAAACTCATTAAAAAGTCTAATTAAAATGTATCCAAATTATTCAAAACATCATATAAATCATTTTGGTGCATATGTATGCATGTTATGTCATGAAATTCAAGAGTGAAAGAGTTAGGACCACTTGGAAAAGGAAGAACCTAATACCTTAGGCGTGAGTAGATTGGAAAAGATGGGGATATTTTTCATCATGTCCATCTCCGCCTCCCATGTAGCACTCTCCATATGTTAAGTTTTTCAAAGCGTGTTAATCGAAGTCACATCCTTGTTACGAAGTTGCTTTCCTTGACTATCCAAAATTTCCATCGAAACTTTCTCATAAGACATGTTTTCCTCAACATCAACACCTTCCAAAGGCACAATAGTACTATGATCACCAGCTAACTTCCTCAACATAGACACATGGAAGACCAGGTGAATAGAGTTCAAATCTGGAGGCAACTCCAATATATAAACCACATTCCTAATTCGCTCAACAATCTCATAAGGGCCTATATACTGGGGACATAGCTTACCCTTTTTGCCAAAACACATCACACCCTTCATAGGTGAGACCTTCACATACACCCAATCACCAACATGAAACTCAAGGTCCCTCTTCCTAACATTTGAATAGGCCTTTGGCGACTTTGGAGTGTCTTCAACCTTCCTCTAATCAACTTTACCATTTCCATAGCCTCCAATACCAAATCTAGGCCAATCAAAGCCATCTCCCTACTCAATCCACCCTATCAGAGACCTACATCTCCTACCGTACAAAGCCTCAAATAGTGACATACCAATGCTAGCATGAAAGCTATTATTATAAGCAAACTCAATGAGTAGAAGATGGTCATCCCAATTACCTTTGAACTCCAGCACACAAGCCCTCAACATATCCTCCAAAGTTTGAATTTTCCTCTCAGCTTGTCCATCAGTTTGAGGATGAAAAGTGATGCTCAACTTCACCTTAGTGCCAAGTGCCTTTTGAAATGACTTCTAAAAATGTGAAGTAAATTGGGTACAATGATTCAATATGATAGACCTAGGCACACCATGCAACCTCACCAACTCTTAAATGTACAACATTGCATAATCTTTGGCACCAAAAGTAGTCTTGACTAGTAGGAAATGAGACGACTTAGTCATTCGGTCAATGATAACCCAAATAAAGTCAAATTTCTTTTAGGTCCGAGGCAAATCAACCACAAAATCCATGTTTACATCTTCCCACTTCTAAGTTAGAATCTCAATATCTTTAGTCAAACTAGCAGGCCTTGGGTGTTCTACTTCACTTGTTGATAATTAGGGCATTTAGTTATAAACTTGGCTATATCATTCTTCATACCGTGCCATTAATACATCTCCCTCAAATCCTGATACATCTTAGTAGATCCTAGATAAATAGAATAATGGGAGTTATGGGCGTCCCTCATGATTACTATGCTAAGGTCATCCACATCCAGAACACATAATCGATCTTGATACCAAAGTACACGATCTCCCCCTTGGGAGAACACCTCCATCTTCTTTTCTGCAACCAATTTCTTCAATTCAACCAATGATAGGTCTAGATCTTGCTTAGCTTTTACATCAACAACCACCAAAGATTCGACCCCATTTTGAACATGAATACTTCCATCATTAGAGTCGTCAAACCGAACTCCCCGCCTATCTAAATGGTGAACATCCTTTGCCAACTCTTTCTTCACTTCCTTAACATGAGCCACACTTCCCATAGATAGCCTACTCAGAGCATTAGCTACAATACCCCCCTTGCTGGGATAATATTGTACAAATATATCGTAGTCCTTTAGGAGTACCAACCATCTCCTTTTCCTAAAGTTAAGATCCCTTTGAGTGAACATATATTACAAACTCTTATGATCGGTGAAGACATCAATATGTATCCCATACAAATAGTGTCTCCAAATTTTCAAAGCAAATACCACCACTACTAACTCAAGGTCATGAGTCGGTAATTATGCTCATGCACCTTTAATTGCCTTGATGCATAAACTATCACTTTACCATATTGTATAAGCACACATCCCAGCCTAATCCGAGAAGAATCACAATACACCACAAACCTATTTAAGTAATTCAGTAGAGTCAAAACAGGAGTCGATGTAAGTCGATCCTTCAAGGGTTAAAAACGCTTCTCACATTTATCCAATCATACAAACCTAACCCTCTTTTAGGTCAACTTAGTCAACGGAGATGCAGTAGATGAGATCCTTTAAGCTCCTATAATAACTAGCCAACCCAAGGAAACTCCAAATATCCAAAGAGTCAATGGTCTAGGCCAATTCTTTACTACCTCAGTCTTCTTGGGGTCAACCTTAATACCATTAATGGATACCACATAACCAAGAAAAGATACCATACCAAACAAAAACTCACATTCGCTAAACTTAACATACATCTTCTTCTCTCTTAAGGTTTGAAGAACCAACCTCAAATTATCTATATGCTCTCGTTCACTTTGGGAATAAATAAGAATATTATCAATGAAGACAACCACAAACCTATCAAGGAATGGCTTGAACAACCTATTCATAAGATCCATAAACACAGCTAGAGCATTACTTAAACAAAGTGACATCACCAAAAATTTAAAGTGCCCAAAACTTTTCTGAAAAGCCGTCTTGGGAATATCTCACTCCCCGACCTTCAACTGATGATAATCCGAATGAAGGTCAATCATTGAGAGATAGGTAGCCCCTTGAAGTTTATCAAATAAGTCATCGATCCTAGGCAATAGATACTTATTATTGGTGGTTGTCATGACCAAAACATAGGGCCTAGATGTGACACAACGAATGAGAAGTTTGAAGACAACCCAAACAAACCTCTTGATTGTAACATGCACACATCCTCGGTTCCTGAAGTAAATAAACATAAACAAGAGTCAACTATAAAAGGGAAGCGGGACTGAGGGAAATCTTTCGTAAATATAGAAACATAAGAAGAGTTAAGATTGAAAGCATATATAAACTTGGTATCGAATAACACCTCTACTTTAGAATGGAGCGGGGACCAAGACACTTCCCAGGGCTCACCCTCATAACAATAAAGATTTAACATAAGCAATAAGTCTCATCATAGCATGAAATAAAGTAGATATTGTCATCAGAGTTGGAGGACTCATTAAAAGCTTTCTTCGACAATTGAACTAGCCATATAGGAGGATGATCAAAAGGATCTCTGGTTCCTACATGGTGATATCATGTAGGCATAGAATATGCATTAGCATGTTTGAATGTACTAAGTATGCGGGGTGCAATGTAACAAAGATATAAGCCAATATATTCAAAATGTATAATCATAATCAATGGTTATATAACCTCAATATGACATGTATGATCAATGCTTTTAATAACACATGCATGTAAAACATTTAACTTGCATAATATATAACACATAAGTGGGAAGAGACCTCAACCAACATAGACCAAATAGATACAACTTGGAATCCAAGGCATGACACCCCTTCGGTATAGGTGCCTGGGCACGACACCCCCCAACTAGTGGTCGGGCATGACACCCCCTGCGGAGTGTCGTCTACTTGCCAAGGAAAACCAAAAATGATAAATCATGATAATATGCACTAGATGGATTCGCTAGTATAGCAAGGGTATAATACGTAATCCTATAGTGCCACATAGTTTAGAGACTAAAGATTTTATATAAGGACCCCTTGAGTCGATCCCCCATCTTAAGCCTCAATCGGTGTGAATTCTAATTCCACAAAATACTTGAAATAATCATAACTTTAATAATTTGTAAGAAATATGATAACATGACTTGAGTAGCTCATAAACATGCTTGACCTCTATTAGGGAGCCTAACTTGAACATAAGAGTAGATAATAATCGTACATGATCCCTTTCTTTAACATGAAATGACTCACAAGAGGTAAAAATCTTGAAATAGTGCTCAATTTGATACTTGTAAAATCACTGATACTTTTTATGAATTCAATACATGCTTGAAAGCCCTTAATCATCATAAAGTCACTTGACTTGTAAATCATGTAAACAACTTGAGAATTCTTGTCATACAATTTCATCGAACACATGGTGGGGTCATGATACTTGTTCAAAATCATGCAACTCAAGAGTATAACAAGAGAGTAAAATCAATTCAAAATCAACCAACCAACATTGTAATTGCAATAAAACCCTTAGTTTGGCTATCATGAAATCCATCTCAAAAGTTTATCATAGTTCATAGTTTTCATATTTCAAATCATGCATAATCTTAATACTTGACAAAGTTCCAACATAATTTATGCTTATATTTCATAATAAAAGATAACCATAGGTAGTACAACTTGAAATCATGCAATTTTCACCAAATGAGAAGGTTGGGCTCTATTGGTGAAAGGACCTATCGATGAAGACCACATACCTCAAACTTGGATTTTTCTTGAGATTGAGTTGGGGGAAATTTGAAGCTTAAGATGGGTTCTTGAGTTCCAAAATTGAGCTTGAAATCATTATATTAGAATGAGAGATTTGATGAAGTCTTGGAGAGATTTTAGACAGAGTTTTTGTGAGATATAGAGTTGAAAATGGCTAAGTATGCAAGATTTCACATCTAAATAGGAGGCTATTACCCTAATGCCCTTAGACGAAATAAGAAAACTGGGGAAAATCATACACTATTCTGCATCCCTGGCACAATGCGGACCAGTTGTACAAACCAAATAATACTAGTCCGTGCCCCAAGCGCGTCGCTGCCTAGACATGGACAAGCACAGGTATTCAAAAATTAACAAAAAATATTTTTAACTACGGGTCTTCTAAAATTTGGGTTATACCCTTTTCCAATTTAATTTTTCCCCCTGATGAAGAATATTAAGTCAAATTTTTGGAAATCACGTACAGATTTTGAGATAAATGGAAATTATGATTATGGGGTATTTCGAAGCACATGAGGGGTGTTTCAATATCTCTCTCTTGAGAACATTCATCCCCAAAAGTCAAAGATACATGAGTAAAAGAAGTAATCATGAAGTTTTCAGCTCGACAATGATGTAACAAATGCAATTTAAACATCATTTCAAAAGTCTCAACATGAATGTTAAAAATCACCATAAACTTGTTAACATGAACATGAATGCATGCAAAATGACATGAGGACTAACACTTAGGACTTCAAATCATGGATGGAAAAAAAGTTATTACCTTCAGCTTGAGTAGAGTGGAAGATGTATGGATATCGCTTTTTCATGTCCGCCTTGGCTTCCCATGTAGCACTTTTAACTTGTTGATTCCTCCAGAGTACCTTGACAGATGCTACATATTTATTCCTCAACCTCTTCACTTGTCTATTCAATATCTCTACCAGGACCTCTTTATAAGTCATGTTATACTCCACAACCCCACAACCTCTAAGGATATTATAGTACTTGGGTCACCCACACACTTTCTCAACATAGATACATGGAAGACCAGATGAACCATATTCATCTCCATAGGCAAGTTCAATTCATATGCAACCATACCAACTCTCCTCATAATTCTATAAATACCTAAAAACCTTGGGCTCAATTTACCTTCTTGCCAAACCATACCACACCCTTCATGGGTGTAATCTTTAAGTAAACCAAATCACTAAACCTAAACTCAAGATCTCTTTTTCTCACATCGGAGTAGGACTTTTGTCTACTTTGAGCTATCTTCAACCTTTCCCATATTAACTTGGCCTTCTCCTAAGCTTCCATAACCAAATTCGGGCCTAGCAAAACCATCTGCCCCCCATCAAACCACCCAACTAAGGATCTACAACGCCTACCATATAGAGTATAAAAGGGAGCCATGCAAATACTAGAGTGGTAGATATTGTTGTAAACAAACTCAATAAGTAGAAGATGTTCATCCAACTTCCTTTAAATTCCAAAACACAAGCTCTAATCATATCCTCAAGAGTTTGGATCGTCCTTTCGGCTTGGCCATCTGTTTGAGGATGAAAATCTGTGCTAAGCTTGACCCTTGTACCAAGAACCATTTTGGAAGGATTTCCAAATATATGAAGTGAATTGAGCACCATAATCCAAAATAATAGACAAATTAAAGGTACCCCATGCAATCTAACCAACTCATGAAGGTATAATCTTCAGCACCATAAGTTGTTTTAACTCGTAGAAAGTGAGTTGACTTTGTCATTCGAAGAATCAAAGTGCTTCCTTATGACTTGGGCAAACCAACCACAAAGTCCATGTTGATCTCTTCCCACTTCAAAGTAGGAATTTCTTTGTCTTGGGCTAGGCCACCCGACCTTTGATATTCGGCTTTCAATTGTTGTCAATTGTGACAACTGGCTACAAATCTTGCAATATCTCTCTTGATACCAGCCCACCAATACACCTCTCTCAAGTTTCTATAAATTTTTCTAGAACCGGGGTCAATAGAATAGGATAAATTATGGGCCTCCTTGGAAATCAATTCCCTCAAATCATCAACATTAAGCATACACAGCCTACCTTGGTACCTATGGACATCATCTCTTCCTTAGGAGAAAACCTCCACTTTACATCCTTTACCAAGTCATTCAATTCTAGCAAAGTGGGGTCAAGGTCTTGTTGGACTTGACTTCTTCAATCAAAGAATATTTGGAACCATAAACAACCACCACACCACCATTTTTAACTTCATTCCACCTAACCCCCAATCTAGCTAATCGGTGAACTTCTCTAGCCACTTCCGTCTACTTAAGATCCACCTTAATGCTATTGTCACGACCTAAGCCTAGGGCCTAGATGTGACACTAATTATGGAGAACCCGACGGGACTCTAAACAAGCTTCTTAACATATTATTACACATCATTGATTGCGAAAGCAAATAAACAACATCATAAGATTAGAAATAAGGACAAAGTGGCTAAAGGGAAACATTCATAACATAAGACATCATTAATAAAGAGAGTCAAGGCTCATAACATAATTGTATAACTTGTCCAACAACACCTCTACTAGATAGATAAGGGCGGGGGCTAACACAAGCAACCGGGCTCATCCTAATAGTCCATACATAAATAAAAGAAGGTTAGACTTACTATGTAGCATGAGATCATAGACATTGTCCCCAAAATGGAGGGCTCACTAACTTGCTTAGGAGAAATCATACTAGCCACATGGAGGAAGATGCTCAAATGGGGCTCTGGTTCCTACATGGTTACATCATGTAGGCATAAAGTATGCGTTATTATGTTTGAATATACTAAGTATGTAGGATGCAATGCAACAAGAGATAAGCAACATAATCGAAATACATAAGCATAGGCAATGAGTAGCATATAACAATATGACATGCATGGAAGATGCTTGAAGTAAATAATGCTTACATAGAATATTATGCATGTGCAAGAAGAGACCATCATTATAAAATTCATAGTCTATTGAGGTACCAACCCTTTAATTAGTTGGTGGATCATCTCACCCTACCACCTATGGTGATTGAGGTACCAAACCCTCAACTCGGTTATCAAGGTACAAACCCCTTGATTGGTTGGTGGATCATTGTACCTTACCACCCATGGTGATTGAGGTACCAACCCCTCAAGCCGATTATCAAGGTACAAATCCCTCGACATGGTTATCAAGGTACAAACCCCTTGACATGGTTACCCAGGCTCACAACCCCTGAGTGGGGCATGGTCAATTTCCAACACAATATAGGATAATATCATATACATACATCTTTTTCAGTATCATAAAGTTGTTCATATCATATGACATATATTGGACCTTCACTTCCTCAAGAAATCATAACCGGACATTTTATCAAACATTTAGTAGGTGTGTAGCGCTAGTGTAAAATCATGCAATTTAGAGATGAAATCACGCAATAAAAATCAATGTAAAACCATCCATAAAAACTTGGTAACACCCTCAAGAAATATACATCAAAATCGTTCATCAAATACCACAATAGATCTTAGATTCATAGCTCAAAACATGCTAAAACAATCACAATTTCATGAAACCCCAAAATAGTTCATAGTCTAATTCGTAATAAGTAAGACCCATAAGTAAATCAACTTGAAATCATGCAATTTAAGTAAAAACGAAGCTTGGGCACCGGGAGAAAGGACCCAATAGTTGAAACCCACATACCTTACTTTGGAGAACTTCTTGAAAATGATTTGAATAAAGACTTGAAGCTTGGATGAATTTCTTATGATCTGGAAGTGACTTGGACACTTGAAGTTTGAGAGAGATATTAGTCTAAGTGTTTGAGAGAGTATTGGGGAATGTTTTGGATGATTTGAAGGCTTAGGACTAATATTAATCTAAGTGTTTGAGAGAGTACTGGGGAATGTTTTGGCTAAGTATAGCTTTTTCATGAATGGGAAGGCTTAGGCACAAGATCCAAAAGTTTTTGACTGGACTAAAGTAATTGGCATAAAATTACACTGAGGTGCACCCTTGGTACGTCGCGCTAGCTCACTGGAAATTGTATTTTTGCGATTTTCAAATTTTGCTACGGTTGCTCTTAAATTGGGGTTAGACCCATTCACCACTTAATTTTTCCCTCTGAATAAGAATATAAAATTAAATTTTTGACATCATGTATGAATTTTGAGATATATGGAAATTACGATTCAGGGCACTTCCAGGGCATATTTTCGAGCACTATTTAGGGTTGTTTCAATATCTCTCCCTTGGGAACATTCATCCCCAAATGTCAAAGAAAGGTATATGGGAGATGTAAAATGAAAATTTCAGCCCACATAAGGATGCAACAATGCACTTAAACATCATTTAAAAATATAAACATAAGTGTAAAATCATCATGAACTTGTTAATTTAAACATGAAAGTATGTAATGACATGAGGTGGAACTTAAGACTTGAAATTACATAGGGGACTTAGATTAATACCCTAGGCATGAGTTGAGTGGAAAAGATATCACTTTTGTATGTCCGCTTCGGCCTCCAATGTAGCACTATTGACTTGTTGATTACTCCAAAGGACCTTAACGGAAGCCACATCCTTGTTCCTCAACCTCTTCACTTGTCTATCCAAAATCTGAACTGGAACCTCGTCATAAGTCAAGTTGTCCTCAACAAAACCCATGACATCAAGTGGCACAATAGCATTAGGATCTCCCACACATTTCGTCAATATAGATACATGAAAGACTGTATAAACCAAATCCATCTCACTAGGCAAGTCCAACTCATAAGCTACCTTGCCAATCCTCCTCATTACCCTATAAGGACCCACATATCTTGGACTCAATATGCCCTTGTTACCAAAACGAACCACACCCTTCCTGAGTGACACTTTCAAATAGACCCATTAACTAACTTTGAATTCAAGATCCCTTCTCCTCATATCAACATAGGACCTTTGATGAATTTGGGCCGTCTTCAACCTTTCTCTAATCATCCTAACCTTTTCAAGAGCCTCCATAACCAGATTTGGTCCCAACAAAGCCACCTCTCCAACCTCAAACTCCCAAACCAGTGACCTACAATGTCTACTATAGAGAGCCTCAAAAGGGGCTACACTAATGCTACAATGATAGCTCTTGTTATAGGCAAACTCAATAAATGGAAGATGATCATCCCGACTACCCTCAAAAGATCTTAGCATATCCTCAAGTATTTGGATAGCTCTTTCAACTTGGCCATATGTTTGAGGGTGAAAGGTCGTACTAAGTTTTAACTCTTATACCAAAACCCCTTTTAAAGGACCTCCAAAAATGTGAAGTAAATTGAGCACCACGATGAGATATAATGGGCAAAGGAACCTATGCAACCTCACCATGTCATAAATATACAACGTAGCATAATCTTCAGCTTCATATATGGTCTTACCCGATGGAAAATGAGCTAATTTTGTTATCCTATCAACTACAACCTAAATGGAATCAAAACCCTTTTTAGTCTTTGGCAACCCAACCACAAAATCCATATTAATCTCCTCCTATTTCCAAGTAGAAATCTCTATGTCTTGGGCCAGGCCACTCGGCCTTTGATGTTTGGCTTTGACTTGTTAGTAACTATGACAACTAGAAACAAATTTGGCATTATCCCTCTTTATACCTCCCTATCAATACATCTCTCTCAAATATCTATACATCTTAGTAGAACTTGGGTAAATAGAATAGGAAGAACCATGAGCCTGATCAAGTTTTCTCTTAGGTGATCAACACAAGGCACACATAACCTACCTTGGTATCTAAGGGTACTATCTCTCCTTTGGGAGAAAACCTTCTCCTTACCATCTTTACCAATGCCTTCAATTCTAACCAAATGGGGTGAAGATTTTGCTTAGCTTTAACCTTCTCAATCAATGAAGATTTAGAGTCATCAACTACCACAATACCCCCATTATCCATCTCTTCCAACCTAACTCCCAATCTAGCCAACCAATAGACTTCCCTAGCCACCCCTTTGCCACTGTTATCAATATGAGTTAGGCTACCCACAAACACCCTACTCAAAGCATCGACCACCACATTAGCCTTACGGAATGATAATGCTCACTCATATCATAATCCTTAAGAAGTTCTAGCCACCTTCTTTGTCTTAAGTTGAGATCTTTTGAGTGAAGACATATTGGAGACTTTTATGATGGGTTAACATATCAATATGCACCCCATTCAAATGATGACGCAAAAACTTTAAAGCAAAAACCACTGTGGCTAATTCAAGATCATTGGTAGGATAATTCTTCTCATATACTTTGAGTTGTCTAGAAGCATAGGCTTTCACCTTACCATTTTGCATCAACACACAACCCAAACCAACCCTTGAAGCATCATAATACACAACAAACCATTCTATCCCTTTCCGTAGTGACAATATAGGTGTGGATACAAGCTTATCTTTCAATGTTTGGAAACTCTTTTCACACTCATCGTTCCACATAAATTTGGCTTTCTTTTGAGTCAACTTGGTCATTGGAGAAGCAATAGAAGAGAACCCATTCAGAAACCTCTGGTAGTAACCCACTAAGCCCATGTAGCTCCTAATATCTAATGGGGTCAATAGTCTAGGCCAATTTCTAATCATATTCTTCTTTTTAGGATCCACCTTTATACCATCCCTCGACACCACATGACCTAGAAAGACAACCTCTTTTAACCAAAATTCACATTTTTCATACTTGGCATACAACTTCTCTTCCCTTAATCTTTGTAGTACTACTCTCAAATAGCCTATATGCTCCTCCTCACTATATGAATAGATTAAAATATCATCAATGAAGACCACAGCAAATGAATCAAGGTAGGGTTTGAAGACCCGATTCATAAGATCCATCAAGATGGTCGATGCAGTGGTCAACCCAAAGGACATAACAACAAACTGATAATGCCCATACCTAGTCTAGAATGCCGTTTTGGAATATCACACTCCCTTACCTTCACTTGATGGAACCCGGATCGAAGGTCAATCTTAGATAAGTGACTAGCCCCTTGCAATTGGTCAAACAAATTATCAATCCTTGGAAGAGGATACTTATTCTTTATGGTGACCCTATTAAGTTGCTGGTAGTCGATACACATTCTAAGGGATCCATCTTTCTTCTTCACAAATAACACCGGTGCACCCCAACGTGATTGGCTAGGCTAATGAAACCCTTCTCTAATAAATTCTTCAATTGCTCCTTCAATTCTTTTAACTCCACCAGAGCCATACTATAAGGGGGAATAAAAATGGGTTGAGTATCGAAAAGGAGGTCTATACCAAAATCTATTTCCCTTTGGGGAGGAACACCGAGAAGGGCATTTGAAAAGACATCAAGGAACTCATTTATAATCAGAATCGACTCTATAGGAAGGACCTTGGACTCCATATCCCTTACCCTCACAAGATGATAGAGACACCCCTTAAAGATTAACATACGGGCTTTAATGCAAGAGATGAAATAAGACATCATTAAATCAAGAGAGTCAAGGCTCATAACAAAATTACATAGCTTGTCCCACAACACGATTAACATACGGGCTTTAATGCAAGAGATGAACCTACCCTTGACCACCACATCATGACTCTCCTACTCAAGGATGGGTTCATTTGGGAATTAGAATTCGACTACTAGTTCTACAGTCTATAGAGGCATAGTATATATGCAACCAATTCATCCCAAGTATGATATCAAAATCCACCATTTCCAATTGAAAAGATCACAAGGCAATATTTAATGCAAAATGCAACTGTGATAATTTCTATAAAGCTTTCTAGTAACAATAGATACACCAATAGGAGTAGACACCTCATACGACTTACACAACAATTTAGGTTCAAAATGAAACCTTTTGGCAACAATAAGGGTAATAAAAGAATGAGTGGTACCCAGATCAATTAGTGCATACACATCAAAATCAAAGACTTTTAACATACCGGTGACGACATCGGGAACCTCTTCAACCCCTTGTTTTCAGCCAATTGTGCCTTGGGGCACCACCTCGTTGACCACCTCTCCCAAAAGGAACTGGATTTGTACCTTGTGAACAAACCTTCTTACCTTTATTGTGGTTACGAGGACAATCAATCCTTTTGTGACCCACTTCTCCACATCCATAATATGCATTAGTATCTTTCAAACATGGGCCCCTATGAGCCCTGCCACATTTTGTACACACATTATTAGGTACCACACCACCAACACCTTGGGCCCTTAGGAAGTCATTGGTAAACCTCCTATTAGAAGCATGAAGACCCTTGGCCTTGATGGAACCGACCACCTTTCGACTTTGGAACTTTCCCTCAAAATAGACCCTCTTGGCCTTATTACTCCTCTTTCTCAACTTGTTCTCCTCCATTTGTTAACCATAGGTCATCAAATGGGAAAAATACATGTCACTAATCAACTTAAAAGGCCGGCATTCCTCACTTACCAAATCAGATACACCCATCAAGAACTTTTTCATTCTAGACCTTGGGTCAAACACCATGTGGGGAGCATATTTAGAGAGTTATATCAATATGCACCCCATTCAAA
>DF361407.1:23643-39632 GCA_000787875.1 Solanum virginianum | reverse complement strand
TAGAAAGCATTTTGATTCTATTTGGGTTGTTGTGGATAGAATGACAAAGTCTGCTCACTTCCTACCGGTCAAAACTACTTATGGTGCCGAAGATTATGCCAAATTGTATCTTTGTTGGAAGGTGACATACCTAATCACCTTGTTGAAGTGGTGACATGCCTCAATCACCTTGCCGGGAGGGTGACATGCCTATACTACCTTGTTGAGGGGTATGTACCTCAATCACCTCGTCAGGTGGTGACATGCTCATACTTTTGTAGGTCCTTCCAAAGATGTCTTAGTACTAAGGTAAAGCTTACCACGGCCTTTCACCCTCAAACAGATGGTCAAGCCGAGAGGACTATCCAAACTCTTGAGGATATGCTTAGGGCTTTTGTTTTGGAGTTTAAGGGTAGTTGGGTTGAACATCTTTCACTTATCGAGTTTGCTTACAATAACAGTTATTATTCAAGCATTGGTATGGCTCCTTATGAAGCTTTTTATGGTAGGCGTTGTAGGTCCCCAATTGGATGGCCTGAGGTGGGGGAGATGGCTTTGTTGGGTCCGGATTTAGTCATGGAAGCGGGAGTTGTAGATCCCCGGTTTAGTGGTTTGAAGTGGGGAAGATGGCTTTGTTAGGTCTAGATCTAGTCATGTAAGCCTTGGAGAAGGTGAGGTTGATAAGGGAGAGATTGAAAACAGCCCAAAGTAGACAAAAGTCATATTCCAATGTGAGAAGAGAGATCTTGAATTTTAGGTTGGTGATTGGGTTTACTTGAAAGTCTCACCCATGAAGGGTGTAGTACGATTTGGCAAGAAGGGTAAATTGAGCCCAAGGTTTGTGGGTCCTTATAGAGTGTTGAGGAGGATTGGTAAGGTGACCTATGAGTTGGAGTTGCCCATTGATATGAATATGGTTCATCCGGTCTTCCATGTATCTATGTTGAGAAAGTGTGTAGGTGACCCAAGTGCTATTATACCTTTGGATGTTGTGGGTGTGGTAGAAGATAATTTGACTTATGAGGAGGTTCCGACAGAAATTTTGGATAGACAAGTGAAGGGGTTGAGAAACAAGGATGTAGCTTCCGTCAAGATTCTTTGGAGGAACCAACAAGTTGAAAGTGCCAAATGGGAAGCTGAGGCAGACATAAGAAAATGATATCCACATCTCTTCCACTCTACTCAAGCGTAAGGTACTAATTTAAGTCCCTTACATGATTTCAAGTCTTAAGTTTCAGCCCTTATGTCATTTGCATGCATTCATGTTTATGTTGATAAGTTTATGGTGATTTTGGCATTCATGTTGAGATTTTTGAAATGATATTTAAATGCATTTGTCGCATTCATGTCGGGCTGAAGTCTTCATGATTAATTCTCTTATGTATGCTTTTTTGACATTCGGGGACAAATGTTCCCAAGGAGGAGATATTGAAACGTCCCAAAAATGTGCTTTTGAAATGCCCTTAATCGTAATTTTCATTTATCTCAAAATTCATGCATGATATCAAAAATCTGACTTCATATTCTTGATCATGGGGCAAAATTGAGTGGGAAATGGGTATAATCCCGATTTTAGAGGACCCGTAGTGAAAAATATTTTTCATAAAATTTTAAATTTTAGTGGCAATCCGCGCCCTGGTCACGATGCGCCAGGGTCACGGATCTGTGTTAATTTTTCCCTAAAATTTTGTTTCGGCCCAAAGGCCTTGGGGTCATAGACCCATGCCCACTTATGCATAAAAACACTAATACTTAGCCATTTTTCAACTCTATATTACTCAAGACCCTCTCCAACTCTTAACCAAATATCTCATCCAAATTCAAGTGTCCCAAGCTTAATTTCGAATCTCAAGGACTCTATTCAAACTTCAAGTCTCCTTCAAGATTACATTAAGAAAACCCAAGTTAAGCTCGCCTATATATTAGTCAAATCATGAGACTTCATGGAGTACACATTTCCATTGTATCTAATCAAGGTTCTTTATTCACTTCCCACTTGTAAAAGGCCCTACCATTTGGTCCTTTCACCCATGGTGCCCAACCTTCCTTTTTATGAAAATTGCATGTTTTCGAGTTGTATTATCTATGGGTATCTCTTATTATGAATTTTGATTATAAACCTTGTTGGGGTTTTATGAAATGTTGATTGACTATGCATGTTTTGAGCTATGAAACTATGATCTATTATGAGATTTAATGATGAATTTCAAGGTATCTTACATGAGGACTTTACTATGTGTTGATGGGTTGATTTACATTCAACTTTCTCATATTATTTCACTCTCGAATTGCATGATTTTGAACTAGTATTACACACCCTCCAAGTGTTTGATAAAAATGTCTTGACAAGGATTCTTAAGTTATTGATGATCTATTACATGGTTTACAAGTCAAGGGACTTTATGATCATTAAGGGAATGTATGTATGTGTTGAATTCATGAAAAGTATCTATGATGTTACAAGTTGACCTCTCTTTGTTGGAAGGTGACATACCTAATCACCTTGTTGAAGTGGTGACATGCCTCAATCACCTTGCCGGGAGGGTGACATGCCTATACTACCTTGTTGAGGGGTATGTACCTCAATCACCTCGTCAGGTGGTGACATGCTCATACTACCTTGTTGAGGGGTATGTACCTCAGTCACCTTATCGGGGGCGATATGCATGTACTACCATGTTGAGGGGTAGATACCTTAACCACCTTGTCGGGGGGTGACATGCCCGCACTACCATGTTGAGGGGTAGATACCTTAATCACCTTCCAAGTAGGGGGGTGACATGCCTTGGATTCTAAGTAATAGCTTTCTTGGTCTATGATTATGGTCTCTTCCTACACATGTAATATATATTTGCAAGTTATATGTTTTACAAGCATGTTTTACCTCAAGCACTGATCATGCATGCCATATTGATATTATACTTACCCATTGCTTATGATTATGCATTTTGACTATGTTGCCTATGTCTTGTTGCATTGCATCCTACATACTTAGTACATTCAAATGTACTAAAACATACTTTATGTCTACATGATATTTCCATGTAGGAAATGGAGTACCTCTCGATCATCCTCTACGTGGGTAGTTTGGTGCTTTGGAGATACGTTTTGGTGAGTCCTCAACTCTAAGGATGCTATCTATGTTACTCTTGGCTTTTTGTTATTTCCTTATGTTGAACACTTGATACTATGAGGGTGAGCCCAGAAAGTGTCTTGGCCCCCGCTCCAGTCTATGTTTAGAGATTTTTTAGAATAATTGATGTACTTATGTTTTGAGCTTGACTGTCGAATGTGTTATGATTATCAAACTCTTTCCCTTAGTCCCGTTTCCCTTATTTATATCTCTTGTTATTTTTTATTTTTGCTTTCGCAACCAAGAATGTGTGTATGATATGATAAGAGACGTGTTTGGGTTCTCATTCACCGTGTCACATCTAGGCCCTAGGATTGGGTCGTGATATTCATATGCAAGGAGAGAGAGAAAGTATGTGGAATGATTTGAGAGCAATGCGTAGTAACCAACAAGGGTCGTGGATTTCTACGAGGGATATAATGCAATAAAGCCAGCGATAGATAGACCTATTGGAAATACTCCAACTAAAGATGAGATGCAAAATTATAGAGAGTTCTTAGAAGACACAAGAATGGCAGTACTAGATGCAAAATTATAAAGAGTTCTTAGAAGACACAAGAATGGCAGTACTAAAGATAAGGGGTAGATAATATACCTGGACAAATAGGCACACATACATCATTATAGACTTGGGAATGGTGAATGCAATTTGGATGATGACAATGACTCAACATTAAATTCAAATCATGGAGCTTGGGTGCTTTGACCATGCTCCATTGTGTCTACTACTAGCATAAGAGGAAGATAGAAGACCTAGACCTTTCAAATTCCTAAACCATATAGCCGATCATAAAAACTTTCTTAAGTATATAGAAGAAGTGTGGTCTAGGAACTTGGGAAGATGTAAAATGACAAGTATATGGGGAAACTTGAAGAGTGTCAAGCAGGCAATGAAGAGGGTAAACACACTAGAATTTAGTGGAGTTGAAGATAGAATACATAAATATAAGAAGTAGCCAGAAGTATTACACAAGACATGTGAACCCCAAGACAACCTTGGGAGAAGATTGAAGCTGAATGACTAGCAAAACAGACACTTCAAAAATGGCTAAACATAGAGGAGAGTATGAATTCGACTTGCCCTCAACTCTAGCCGGTTGTTGGTATATCAATTTCAGGGTGCGCTAACATTCTAGCTCATGTTAGATTCTATAGTTATGGCATGATGTCCTTAGTTTTTGTACATAAACTACTTTATCTATCTATTTTGGTATTGCTACTCTTAGACTTAGTGTTTGAGATTAAATGTCCTTGATATCATGACTTTTAGATTTGGGGAAAACATTATGTAATATGCTTTGTAGGTTTTGTTATTTCTTGCTTCAATAAATTGAGCTTCTATATTATTATCGTATTTTATAAGTTAAACAACTATATAGATTGAGATTTGTATCGTTCGTTCGCCCACCTAGGAGAGTAAGTGCGGGTTCCACTCATGGTCCAGTTTAGGTCGTGACATTTTTTTGATGACATTCTTTTCAATAGTATAAAATGGAATGCTCATCTACAACACTTAGAAGAGGATTTTAAGTTACTGAGGTCTAATTAGTTATTTGTGAAGAAGAGTAAGTGTGCTTTTGGTATGCCATGAATAGACTATTGAGGTCATATCATTTCTGCCTAAGGTATAACAATGGAGAGCTATAAGATCTTAGTTGTTATGAGTTGGCCTCAACCAACAAGTATCAAGGGACTTAGGGGTTTCTTGAGTCTTACTAGCTACTATAGAAGATTCATAAAAGGGTATGGAATTATTGCCAAGCCATTCTGATTTGTTAAAGAAGAATAAGTTTCATTGGTCTGCCACAATAACGACAACCATTGAAAATTTAAAAGTGGCTACCATTTCTGCTCCTATGCTAGCTCTCCCTGATCTCTCTAAAGAATTTTTTTTTTGTGGAAACTGATGCTTCAAGTGAGGGTATTGGTGTTGTTTTGCTCTAGGAGAATTTTACTTTAGCCAAGGTTTATCCGAAAGGAACTTTAGCTTTGTCTGTTTATGAAAAGGAACTATTAGCCTTAGTGACTACAGTGCAAAGGTAGAGACCTTACTTACTGGGTAGACACTTCACTATAAGAATTGATCACCATAGTCTTAAGTTCTTACTTGAGCAAAAGATCATTACCCCCATTCAGCAGAAGTAGTTGGTCAAGTTGATGGGATATGACTATGATATTAGTTACAAGAAAGGGAAGGAGGATATTGTAGTTGATGCCCTATCTAGGAGAGACAGTCCAGCATAGTTATGTAGCATTTTTAGGGTGCATGCTTCACTATTAGATGAAGTTAAATTCACTCGGATAGAGAATCATTCACTACAAAAGTTAATGCAGGCCATACAAGATGATCTGAACCACAAACCTTGCTATAGATTCCAAGGAGGTATCCTAAGTAAAAAAAGGTAACATGATGGTAAGGTATAATAAAAGCATTGGAAAATAACTAATTATATTTTACCATGGGAGTGGTGCAGGTGGTCACTTAGGGATAAATGGCACCTTACAAAGACTTAAACAAGATTTTTTCTGGGAGAAAAAGAAATAACATGTCTATGCATTTGTTAGAGAGTGTGACATTTGCCAAAGGTGCAAAAATGACAATGTGGCATTATTAGGTTGCGCAACCCCTCCCAATACCTTACCTGAGAGAGTACGATTGAACATTTCTATGGACTTTATTAAGAGTCTTCCCAAAGTAACAGGAAAAGAACTTATCTTTGTGGTGGTTGACAGGCTCAATAAAGCAACTCACTTCATGGTTTTGAAGTATCCTTACACTGTTTTGGATATGGCTCAAGTTTTCATAAACAATATATTTAGATTGCATGAAATGAGTAAAATAAATATCTTTGATAGAGATGTAGTTTTTACAAGTAAATTTTGGCAAGAATTATTCAACTTGCAGAAAGTGTCCCTCCTCACTTCTACAACCTATCACCCCCAAACTGATGGTCAATCAGAGATAGTAAATAGATGTCTTGAGTGTTATCTCAGATGTATGACTTTTGAGAAGCCTAAATAATGACCTCAGTGGCTACCCCTTGTTGAATGGCGTTACAACATCACTTATCATACTGCTACTCATCTTACTCCCTATGAAATTGTCTATGGACAAAAGTCCCCTCTTCTATTGTCTTATATGCCTTTTGATTTAGCATTAGAGACTATGGATAGGAGTTTACAGGCTAGGAAATCTACCCTCGAGACATTGAAGTTCCACTTAGAACAGGCTCAATATAGAATAAAAATTCAAGATGACAAGAAAAGGATAGATAGGTCATATGCACTTGGGACAGGGTTTATGTCAAGTTGCAACCTTATAGACAATTCTCTCTCAAGGATCATTCCTTCCAGAAACTCTCAGCTAAGTTTTATGGCCCATTCAAGGTCCTTAATAGAGTTGGGACTATTGCTTATACTTTGGATTTTCCCCCCACACTCTAGAATCCATCCTACATTCCATATTTCCCAGCTTAAGAAGAGGATAGGCAACCACTACTTCCATTTATTTACCCGTGGTCCATACTGTATTTTGGTCATATGGTTTTGACTCCTAAATCCATCTTAGACAAGAGATTGGGCCATAAATGTGGTAGGGCTGTGACTCAAGTTTTTATGAAATGGTTGAATGCTATTGCTGAAGATAGTACTTGGGAAGACCTGCAAGACTTCTAGTAGAAATTTCCAAATTTTAATCCTTCGGGACAAGGATTATTTCAAGAGGAGGGCATTGTCATGATCCCAGTGGCATTAGTTTCTATATTTGTATTAGCTTCGACTTGCTTTCTACTTTGTTCATTTTGTGGTTAGATGCTCAAATGAGCTAGCAGTTAGTTAAAATAGCTGAAGAATTCTATTAGATATAACAACCCAAAAAATAGTCATAACTATTTTTCCCGCCAAAAGCTTTGTAGTCTGTAGTTTGTAGATTTGATATAAAGCTTGTAAAGAGGGTATAGGGATAATCTTTTGGAAGTAAGAAAATTAGAGTTAGCTTTTAGTTTCTAAATCATTTTAATTGAGGATTGTTCAAGGAGCAGTTCCTTAGAACAATTAGCATTGCTTTCTAAGTTCTTGTTGATTCTTTTGGAGTTATATCAGAGATGCTCCGATGAAATGGACGACGAATTTTTGATAGAATAAATAGAGAGAGAAGAAAGAAATTAGAGATTAAATTCGATTTGGGTCAATTAAATTAGAAAAATTGATGAACGAAATTGAATAGTTCATTGATTTTTTTGTTAATCGATTTGAATAAATCTTGATCAAGAAACCGATAGATATTACAACCCCATCAAATTTTGAATATTAAATTAAATATAAAATTATTTTTAAATTATTATATATATTTAATTAATAAATTAATTATTCAACAAAACGATGGACATCCGGTTTGATTAAAAAAGTTGATAACAGTCTACCTTAACCATCGGATTATTCAATTTTATTCGGATAAATATTATTAGTGCAAAAATATGCAAAAAGAAAATAAAATAATAAATAACGATGTAATACCTGAGGAACAATGATTATTTATTAAAAAACAATTTTTAAAAATGAAGAAGAATACAATTCATTTACCTCAATTTCTCTGAATCTGTTATTGAGCTATTTTTTAATTTTCTTTATTGAGCTGTTTCTAATAATGACACTAGTGCTTAAATTTAATAAATAATTTAAATTTTAATCACTAATTGTGGGTTTCCACTCTTGTATGATTATTTTAGAAACTAGATGATAGTCTTAACTTAATTTATATATTTTTAATTTCCTTTTCTTTGTCCAACTTTTAAAATAAAGTAATACTAAAAAAAAGGGTTTGAAATTAGTTGTGGTGGAGAATTATTAAACTAAAGCAACTCTTTTTGAAGACAAATATGAAATCGTCCATTCAAGGTTGCCTTTTCGAAATTTCATATGTTCAATAAATTAATCACTTCAACTCAAAATTAATCTTAAACTATCTTTTCTAAAAGTTTATATCTAAATTATTAGTAGTATAAGTTTTATAGTTAAATTATCATTTATTAATTTAAAAAATTATATTTAAATTTAAACAATTATATTTAAAAGTTATATTTAAGTTTCTCAAACTAATCAATACTTTAATTATAAAATTTAAAAAAATCAGCTCAAGCGTATCTCTCAGATATTAAGGAAGCATTTGATCATAATTCTTTTTTTATTTTTTCAAACGCCTAGTTTAGGAGTATTTCTTTTTTTATTAAAATAAAGCAGGGTTTACGAAATTTCACGAGACGGTGCGTGTCTTGCGTATGTTCACCTTCGTCGGCAGACACGTGGCAATTTGTGGGACCCACATGTCAGTAGTCTAATTATTAAATAAGAAGAAAATAATGGATTTTTTTCCAAGTGAGGTGGAGCCCATTTGACAGGTGATTTAAGACTTAAGCATAATTTGGTTTCGTTAAGTATAATTTCAACGGCCTAACAAATTGACAATTCTAACTCCGGCCGTTGCACAAACTAATCCAAAATAATAATAATAATAGAATAAACATAAACCCTTATGGTGTATTTTTAAATTAAGGAATTGATAGAAAATGACTTTCTTAATAATGAAATTAAAGTACACCACAAATGATGGGGCGGAGTGAATGAAGTTGTTCTTCTCTTAACTAGATATCTTGAATATGAGTTCTGGGTATGAAAATATCCTTAATAAGAAGCGTTTTCCTTTGAAATGGGGCTTTACGCAAAGCAAAATCAAAATAATGGACTCCAATACTGTTATCAAATATCAAAAGAAAAATAAAATAAAATAAGCCAAACACATAAGGGGCTCTTAAACTCGACATAATTTTTCATTTTAGCACCTTAATTATGGTTTGTTCCGAATAGATACTTTAACATCATTAAAAGTGTATAATTTAAACATAATTAAGTGATGTGGCAAGAGCGTGTGTATTACACTTTCTCTAAGAGAGTGAAAGTCAAAAAAATATTTTATTTTTTTTAAATTCAATTTTACTTTTTCTTTGATTTTTTAAAATTCAATTGTACTTAATTTTTATTTAGACACTTTATCTTGGTTGTTCCATTTTAGTCTTTCCACTCTATTTATTATGTACCATTTAAACAAAAAAATACTAATTTTATAATTTTGTAAATTTTTATATGCACTCTTTAATTGCAATTTTGCATTTTAAAAATCGACATTCATATGTTATAAAAAAAATTAACAAATGAACATTGATTTTTTTTTTAAAAAAAAACATTCTTTTTGAGAATTGTATTTTTGTGTAAAAAATAACCATCAAAAGTGCGTGAATTTTCTTTGTTTAAAAAATCAATAACAACCCAACAAAGTCTATCAAGTTTAATGTTTCTTTAATAGCATTATTAGCAATGAACAAGAGATTTTTTTTACTTATATTGAAGATGAGTTCTTTTTACTCATATTGAGTTGAATGAAAAATTAGAAAGCTAGTATTTGAGTTAAATCCAAATAGCTTGAATATGAAAAATAAAAATATGATGTTATTTAATTCAATTGATTGTTTAAGGAAGAAAATCGACATAATTTCCTTGGTTATTTTTCAAGAAACGATATAGAAAAATTCCAAAAAATATCTTTTCAGAAAAATTTATTTGTTAATTTTTTAAAAAGATATTTTCAAAAGTAATGGACAAACGTCGATTATAAAATAAAAATAAAGAGTATAATAAAAATAAAGAAATTACAAAATTAGTATTTGTTTTTAAATGGTACACAAAAATTAGATTTGAAGAGTAAAATGAAACAAAGGTAAGATAGAATGTCAAAATAAAAAATGAGGACAAATTAGAGGGGTTGTTTATTTATTTTTAATTAGTTTTTGTGTTATGTCATGTCATGGCATGTGGAGCATACTCTCCCCATGTTGTTGGTTCTTTGGACAAAAGTGTCAAAGTGAAACGAAGTTAAAGGGTTAAAATGGAACAAGATTGAGTTGGAGTGTCAAAATGAAATTTAGGAATAAGTTTAAGAGTTTACATATGTGTTTGACCAATAAAATAATACAAATGAATTTCAAAGTAAGTTATTCCTAGGGACTATTATAATGCTTTGATGAAAATAAATTACAACAGCAGCAATAACATATCCAGTAAAATTCACAAGTGGGATCTGGGGAGGGTAAAATGTACGCAAACCTTATCATTACCTAATAGAGATAGAGAGATTATTTTCAAAAGACCCTCAACTCGATGAAAATGAATAATATTAATGATTATTAATATTCAAAAAATTATCTACTAAAATCACTTTTACTTTTCTTAGGAATATTACATCTTCCAATTATCACTATTTTCTTCAAACTATACTAAACACAACGTAGGTTTTATTGGTTGACGTTACAATGAACCGTATTTTTGATCCGATTCAATTTTAGATCCGATAAAATATTAGATTCAAAAAGCGCGTAACATTGGAAAGGTCAAAAGAACCTTGTCCATTGGTAAATGTGTAGCAAAATTTAACAAGGTTCTTTTATTTTCCCGAACATTAAATGACTATTTTGGTATCAAATATTAAATATTGAAGTTTAGTATTTCAAATACTGGACAAATGTTAGTAAATATATCCCATTGAGAAGTATTTTCCAGTAAAAAAACTTTAAATAAAAATTCATGAAGAAAGACAGAATGACTTCATTTTTATATAATTTTGAGTCTAAAGTAATTAGTTTAACAAAAAAAAAATTATAAAGTGTGCTAATATAATACAACCTGTTAGTCACGAGTATTGTCAGTCTAGTTTTTTTTTTCTTTCTAAAAAAAGTTGTACTGGATGTTTTTAACTAAAATGAACTTATTTGGATAATTGTTTTCTTTATACTTGCTAATTAAATATTATATGGTTGAATAATACATATTCTCGTTTTAATGTTGAACTATTAAAACTAAAATTCATTGATTTGGTAAATATAAGAGGTACAAGTGTACAACTAAGCTACAGAGCTCACCCATAATTGCTTAGCTTATTTAGTAAAAATAAATAAATAAATAACCCCATAAAGAGAAACAGTTGTCAATAATAAATTTTGTGGTCCAACTTTTAATTTCTTTCCAATTACGATTTCATTAATTTGATATTTCTGGGATATTCATTTTATTAACTCTTTGTCTATTTAATTCGTCATTAATTCGTAGGCTCAAACAAATTTATGCACGCTGATTGAATTAGTATAATTAGACCTTGTTGAATGACATCAATATATTGAAAAAGTCATATATCATTTCTAGCATAAAAGTATAAAAAATGACAATCAGCAATATTCTTTTAATTTGAATATTGTTTATATTTAATATCACGATCTCGAGTGGATCATGAGTATCAACCATACTAATTCTCTTGAGAAAAGATCAATAGTAACCCAACTAACTAAGCAAAGACGATTAAGACAATTAAATTTATTGAAGCAAGTTTAACTAAAAGAAAATGAGTTGAGTTTCTATATATAAACTCAAAACAGAAAACTTAAAAACGCAAAACACTTTACAGAAACTGAAAGTCATTGTACCAACATTCTAACTAAAAGTTTAACATAAGGTGACACAAAATAGCTAAAGTGTTAAATTCGAAAGTAAATGGAATGAGACAATAGACAAATTCATGGAAGGCTTGAACGAGTTGGCTCACCCCTGAATTCGAATGATCACCAATTTTCTAGTTGAGGTTTGTCAACAATCGCTTGAAGATGCACTGTACTCAACAAGGAAAGAGCAAATGTAGTATCAGTACACATAACAACAATGTACTAGTAGGATCACGCGGCTACTCCAATAAGTGAATATAGACAAGCAACTTTAACATAGTAAAACAACATATATGATAGAATAACAAACTTCGACATAGTAAAGCAACACATGTGATAGAATAACAAATTACAGTTCATGCTTACATATCACTCTCATGGTTATCATTCTCATCACAACAATTTCAACAATGGCCCTCTCATAGGACTCATACCCAAATAAGTTGTGTCGGAACGTGACACCCAATCTAATAATATGTCGAAATGGGACACCCGATCCAATAACGTGTCAAAATATGACACTCGATTCAATAATATGTCGAAACATGACACCCAATCTAACAATTCTACAATCACACGCATCATGAATAATTCACACATTGTGCAAATAATGTGATAGGTTTATTTCATGTAATTTGATCATGAGAATCATTTAATAGGTCCATGTCATTATTCCCCATTTACATACATGCAAAAATACTACGAAATACTAAACAAGCATTTATTACACATATGAAAATACTAAACCATAACCTACCTCAAAACAAGTCGTGAAGACTTTAAGTAATAGAAGCTATCTCCTTTTTCAAAGTCCTAGCTTATTCTTGATCTTTAAATAACCAAGAAGTATAATAATTAATAAACAATGACCTCATTTCTTGGATTACATCAAAATTCTGATCCTTGGCCACTTTTATAATCATTTTCACAAATTAGTAGGACTTTTTTTCCACCATTAATTTGCAAGTCAAGATCTTCCATTATAATAATTTTCCTACATTCTAAGGTCTAGGGATCAATTTACAAGTTAAAGGAATGATTAACTTACTTTCATTGATCTGAAATAGGTGACAAATGGAAGAAAATCTATGACTGTCCTGCCATGACGGTCATTTATCCAGCCATAATGGCACTGTCATAGCTAGATGCATCCCACCATAGAGGATTGCACGGAGACAAAAACTTTGCAACTCACATCCCAAGTCCATATTTCACAACACACCCTCAAATCATGACATTCAGAATTATGACCTTTGCGCCAAGATCACTTTCATAAGTTCTACTCGCTTGAATTTGATTCCATAAAGACGTACATGCTCCGTATTGCCTTGGCTATCAAATCAAAAGATCAAACCTATAAACCAATTCTTAATCTATTACTGTATTTTGAAGACTCACATAACTCAAATTTCGTTCAAGTCCGGCCTAGGCTAAAAAATCTCAAGTTACTATTTGGAAGTTTTCTAACCTTATTTTCTTTTTCATTGACCTACCCATAACGATGAATCAGATTGTTAGATTTAACTAACTTGAGCAACGAATAAATTGTGTTCATGAATAATATGGTACTTTATAACTTAAGGGTTGGTAATTTTAAAAAAAAATATATATTCTTAAGGATTGATAATTTAAGAAATAAAATATTTGTAAATATATAAAGATGTCATTCACTTTGATTTTGAAATAGACTAATAAAGTAGGTGAATTATATAAGAAAAAATTACGTAGGTGATGTAACACCCCGTACGATCCTAGTTGAGTTTATCCTAAAATAAGAGAAAATAAAAAAAATGATCTATCTTGGACTACGTCTGCATTGTGAACCTAGGTGGAATTTTTAGCCGTCGAAGTTGAAAAATTATTTTCTTAACCGAAAGAGTGCCCATCAAGTCTGTATAGCGGACTTGGCTATAAATCTTATGTCTTAAATGTGATTTATGAGTTAGCGGACTTGGCTATAAATCTTATGTCTTCAATGTGATTTATGAGTTATTCATAAATTGCGTGTCTCGAATGTGTTTTATGTGTTCTAGTAAAAAATGAACTGAGATAGAACAAGTTCGCATTGTGAACTTGCTCAATCTCAATACCCATTTATCAGTTTTAAGTGAAGGGTGTGTTACAGTCTTTTCCTCACTCCTTTTGTACTTAATCAATGTCCTTTTGGGACCCAAACTGATCTCATATCAATACCAAACACTAAATTTCTCCCATGTATGCCTAATCACTTTTGAGAACAAAGGTTGAAGAAAAGAGAAATTGTTGGGGTTCAAGAATTTCAAGCCTAATCTCCCACTTTCACTTAGTAATTCTTTATTTCAAGTATGTAAAACTATCCATAACGTTGGATTGAGTTTGTACACGCATACAACATCTAGATTCCATCCTAATTGAGTTTAACCCTAGTACTTGAATTCTTAATGACTTAATTATGCTTTTATTGATGTAATGACCTTGCTAGTCATTTTTGAGCCTCTTTGTAAAAATTATTATTTTATCCTTTCGTAAGTTGCTTTGAACCTATTTTGAACTATCTATCCGGAATTATTCAAAAAAGAAGATGGTGACAAGAAGAAGTCTAAGCAAGCTCTAGAAGAACAACAAGAACAAACCTCTACTGATTGAAAAGAGCATGAGCAGCAAGTGAGGGACAAGGAAGGAGACAAGGAGGACTCTAAATTTCAAAAACCCAAGAATCAGCAGAGAAGGGGAAAACCACAAGAAGCCAAGAAGACATGGAATGCTAGGGGAAGGATAATGGAAAATATCAACATGGAGAATAAATTCGCAGCACTAGAGAAGGAGGCAGAGGATAATCAAGATCGCAAAGTGGGGGATAAACAGATATAGAATGCTACTCCAAGGAATAAATCAACAAAACAATGGGTGGAAGATACTTTTCAGTTGGGGAAACAGTAGGCATCGTTGGAACAAGGAATGACAACAAGACAGGAAAAGGTGGCAACTCTACTACCATTGTCGTATGGACAGATTCAACCAAGGACAACTCCCAAAATGACATGGAACCAGTAGCACCATCTTTGCTGGAGAATTCCATAAAAGCTAGACTAAGCAATAACATACCTCATATTTTTTCCTCTATCTCAGGCTATCTCCCCATACCTTCTTTTGATTCTGGAAGTGAAGACCAGGTGGAGGAGATCCATGACTTTACACTAGTTCAAAAGAAGAGATTGCAAGAGGAAAACGAGGATGAGGAGCTAGAGATGAACATTAAAAGTGCTGGAAAGGCACGTGACCTGTCTCCCAAGCAGATTGCAGACCTCAAGGGTGGGTACAGAAGGATCAGGATAGGCCGGTCTCTCTTGCCTTTACAAGTTAAAACAAGGAGGAGTAAAGAAAGTGAAGACAACTAATCCCAATGATCAAAAAAAATACTTTTTTGGAATATTAGATCAGTCAACTCTCAAAAATCCTTTGAGAGAGTGATTGATTTACACAAGAGATATAACTTTAATTTTATTGCTCTTCTGAAACTTTTCAAGATCCAGGGGAGATACATAGTTATAGCAGAAGACTAGGAATGCAGAATTCGTATCAAATGTTTCTTCCAAAATATGGATGTTTTGGGAAGATAGTTGGCGAGGGCAAATAATTATGGACAGTTTTCAGCAGCTTATAGTAAAGATGGAGAAAAATTGCATGGCCATTCATGTCACAGTCGTCTATGCCAGGTGTTCTGAGCATGCGAAACTTTGGGAGTAATTAGAGTACTCAGGTGAAAGCATCAATGGTTCGTGGATAGTAGGAGGTGATTCAATGTTATTCTTAACAATGAGGAGAAGTTTGGAGGATTGCCTTTCTCTATGGATGAAGTAGTGGATTTTTCTCATTGTATTAACAGTTGCTCCCTAATAGAAGTGTCATTTGTGGAGAGTAAATTCACATGGTGGAATGAAAAGATAGAGGAGGATTGCATATTCAAAAGATTAGATAGAATCATGGTGAATCAGGAATTTTTAAACATCCTCTCGAGTTCAAAGGTGCAACATTTGGTTCTACAGGGGTCAGATCATGCACTGTTGTTATTGAGTGTCACACATAAGAGGTTGTTGCGATTAAACCCTTTAAGTTTCTAAACTTTTGGGTGAAACACCAACAGTTCCAGCAAGTAGTTCAGGATGCATGGAAGATTGATTTTTTGGTAATCCATTTACAGAATTTCATGAAAAATTGAGAAACGTAAAGAAAGCTCTGTCAACATGGAGTAGGGTAACTTATGACAACTTGTTTGAAAAGGTGGCCACCCTGGAAGACATAATTAGTGCAAAGGAAAGTCAATTTGAGATTTATCCAAGCTAGGAAAATAGGCAGAT